>JAZHYW010067241.1:0-23140 GCA_037355805.1 Ixodes ricinus | reverse complement strand
CGTTGCACTTTCTGCGCCGCTTAAGTGGCTCCACCGGATTGCCCCGTCCACTCTGGTCGGACTTCGAGTGGAGTGTTGCAGCCCGGAGCTGCTGCTCCCTTGCTTTTGTCAGTGAGCTTGAAGTCGTCGCTTCCACGAAGCCTTCTGCGAAATGTCGTCAGTCTCACTTGCCTGTTTCCACATCATGCTCGAAGCCCGTACTTGAAGGTCAAAGTACCCATGGACATATGACGGCGAGTCATCTTCTGCGCCCCCCCCCCTCTCTCTCTCCCCAATTTGAACTTGATTCAAAGACTACAACAGCCTGCGACAGGACAAAGGTGTAGTACCCTGCCTGCAGCGCGGGCTTTCTGCCTTCGATAGCGCTTCGTCGTACGCGCCGCCAAAAGTGCGCGTGCTGGAGGCGGAGCCTCTACAGACTTCTTAGCCTGCCACCGTCGTTGAGGAGCTTCACTTGAGCACACTCCATACTGGCGACCGTATGGCAAATCGGCACCGCGTACCGGCAGCGCCGAGGAGCTCCGAGTGTGGTTCGTTTTTCCACTGCAGTTTTGCTTTCGCTGTTTAGTTCACGGGGGCAACATAACTTCACGTGCTTGTTTTTTTAATGTGAACTAATAATCACCGTTAAGCTGTGCCGTAAGAAGAGACGGGATGAAGAAGGACGTGACAACATCCCAATGGTGGTAAATTTCCTGCATCCGCGAGATAAAAAAAACATACCATCACGTAAAACGTAAGTTCTTGATAGTGCGAGAAATTGATCAGTAAACATCCCACCGACTGTGAAGTAGACTGTGAGTCAAAGTACCAAAATATTAGCCTTGCATTAGAAACATCAGCGAATTCGGATGTCATAATAATAATAATGATAATAATAATGATAATGATGGTAGTGGTGGTGGTTATAATGATAAGAATAGTTATGATGGTAATCAGGATTATAGTGATAATGATAATATTATTAATAATAATAATGAATCCATCAATCAATCAATGTTTATTATAGTGTACAGGAACAACCTTGCGGTCTTGATAGCTGGCACGCTGGAGGGAAATGAATACATAAAACACACAAATACAAAAGAGCAATGCGCTGTACAGTATGTGCATATAATCATACACGACATACACTGAGCTGAATGAGAACAAAATTCAATTTCAAGGTCTTGTGTACAATGATGAGAAATTGCAGTAATGTAAAAATAAGTGTGAGCAGGCACTCAAAGCGAATAATATACAAAACAGTAGCACAACCACACGACCCAACATTGTCTGTCGCTCTCCGAAATCAATCTTAAAGTGAACCACAATCATTATTCACCCGCCGGACAGGTGTTCAATAGAAATAACTAATGCCCTGTAGCACGAGTTAAAAATATCGAGTTTCTCAGAGTGCTGGCTGTAACATTCAGTCAGTCTAATAATTGGGCTTAAAACAAACATGTTTGGAAATATAAAATGACGATTGATTTCGAGCAGGCACACTTCGGACAAGAGGCTTGGTGAATTAATCGAACCATTGAACGTTTTAAACGAAAAAAAAAAAATAAATGTACGGCTTTTGCCGACGCCGGTGTCGGCTTAGCAAGTCAATAGGCTCTAACGTTGTTTCATAAGTTAGACAATGAAGATCCTTCATAGGATAACAATGTTTGAAGATAGAAATAAACGTTTTTAAACCCGTTCAATTTCCAATGACTTAATTTTAGAGATTCCGTTCAACACAATTGAGGTATATTCTAACTGGGGCATGTATAACGAGCGGGACAACGTGAGAAATGCAGGAGCATGCTTGAAGTCCCACGTTAATAATAATATTAATAATAATGTTAATCTTTATTTTATGTGTCCACAGAAAGCTCATGGCCTTTTGTGAGGTACACAGCACATTTTCGAAAATAGCACAGGAAAACAAACACATTAAAATAAAACTATAGAGAAGAAAACGTGCTGAATGCAAAATCATGCACAAGCACAAGTTGACTTCACCAGACTATGCAAGTAATTTGAGCTTAAGATTACGACTAAAAGTTGGTGTGTCACTAAACATGTCTAGCCGTGAAGAATCGATCTTGTTAAAGTCCGCTTGCAATATTATCGACGGAGTTGTGACAAAAAAGTGCAATGGTTACAATGAGATTCGGGGAGAAGAAACTATAGCGTACGCTGAAGACACTTAAGATTGACTTACAAGTAGGAATTCGAAGGAATTCCCAGACGCAGCGCATTCCTACAAGCAGTGCGCCACGTGTTCCTTCATACGGCGCTCCAGCAGTGACATCACGCTCCTCCACTGCGCAGACGCGGCGAACCCCGCCGGCTACTGGCTTCCGTGACGATACATCTGGGTTGCTGTGCTTTTCTTTGTGTTTGACTTCTGAGGCGCGTCCGCTTTGACCTTGAGGGCCTCTCCGGCTTCCGTGACGATGAATCTCGCGTTGCTGTGCTTTTCTATGTGTTTTGTTTCTGAGGCCGTCCGCTTTGACCTTGAGTGCCGCTCCGGCTTCCGTGAGTGATGCATCTGCGTTGTTGTGCTTTTGGCCAATGGGACCTTAACTGCCGTTTCGCTGGTACAGACGGCTACAGACAACCTCGGCATCGCTCCAGGGGACAGATTATGCTTTCGCATTAAAATGAAGGTGGGTGGAGCATGGAAACAAATCGAGCGTAACAGACACAATAATATCGCAAAGACCTTATCAAATGTTGTCAAGGTGGAGTATTGATGGGCTGCTAAGAAATGCTCACACGCGATGGCGTGCACAGCGGGGCGGGGGGGGGGCGAGCATTCTATGGCCCCGCTAATGACTCCAGAGGGGCACAAATTAAGTAAGGTTTTCTTTGTTGTGTAACACAACAACTACTTAATTTGCACCTACTTGATTTGCACCTTTCAGAGTTACTATGGTGGCCCATAGCACACCTGGCCCCCCCTCTGCGCACGCTCTATGCTCACACGTGCCAGAAATTAATTTGAGCAATGAGATGATTTTTGCGAGTTATCTAGCGCTCATGAAAAGTTCGGTTATACTAACAAGTCAGGAGAAAGGTCAATATTGCGCAGACTTTATTTGGACTTTCTGCTTCCTTTAGCGTCACCTGAAACATCTGCATACATTAATAGGATTTCAAGTAATTTCTTGTCGGTTCCTCATTAATATTATATTTGATGTATAAAAGGTCGTGCGTCAATGCACACCTGCCTGAAGAAACGCTAATTCACGTATCAGTTGACATTTCTTGCCAATGTGTTTATACGGTCGTACATTGGCGTCACGCTGCCTGGAGTTGTCTTTCATCATTTCACACTCACGCTCTCACTTGCTAACAAAGAATTGCGATAACCATCGTTCCAACGTGAGGCAACGTAAAACTAATTCATATAACATTTATCGCGCGGAACTGAAAGCATTAGGGAATAAATTACTCGTAAGTTTTTGATTAAGGTGAGGGTGCCCTAACCTGCACTCACCGCTGGGGCAACATCCCAAATAGGTCTCATGCGTTCGGCCGTGACCACTTTAATATTACTCTGGAACAAAATGAATAATCGTCCCCTCGTAGACCCTGAGCTGTAAATATACCCCTACTTCTTGCATATATTTAGGAAACAACGCTCGTTCAGTAAAGCAAGACAACCCGCTGCGCACCCCAACCCGTAGAGTAACATTAAGCAACAGTCGGACTGGAAACAGGTTTCTCTTCGTATTTCTCGACAAAGTGCGACGTTTACGCATGAACTCGCGGTTTGTTGCTTCGTGCAGCCCAGACTCGAAGATGGCTCAAGATACCATGGTATTCTTTTGAATGTACGGAAAAGCCTTTGATACGAATGACCCGCAGAAAAGGGTGGTAAAGTGATCTTTCCTGTCGCGACTTGGCCTTCTGGGTTCAAACTCCCAACTAAAATCGGCTTCGAGCACTTGCAAAAACACGTGCGTACCACGGATTGCTTTCTCGATGCATTGCTTGCCGCGGGCGCTGGCCAGGCAGGCATAACCGCAATCGTCCAGCAGCTTCTTCAGAATGCCCAGTGTCCCATTTGTGCTTTTCGAAATCTCGCGTGCACGAAATCGTCTGCAATCACACAGGGGTATATCCGACCGGCTCTTGCGTGTTTGTCCACGTCTTCGGTCGTCTCGATAGCCTCTCGACGCCTTGGAACACTCGTCACCGAAATTATTTCTGACTGGAAGTAGATTGCAAGAAAGAACATCCCAACGAGCCAAGAAGCACACAGCAGCCTGTGGACTGTGTGATTTGAAATTCGAAGGAAGTAGTAAGCCTTTGCTAGCGAACACCGCAAAAGAAACAGCCCTAAGCTGGAGGTGTCCGACGGCTGCTTTAACAGTCGGCATGCTACGAAGTATATCATTATTATGATACAGGCGCTTACAAGGGTGATGTGGTATATGTAACCCAGACGGTCCCATCCTCAGGAAGGTCAAGACCTCGCTACTCTCGGCGCTGAAAAGCCCATAATGAAAGTTATAATGAGAGCACTGACGCGTACATGCAGGCTTCTCTCCAAGGTGAAAATGCCGTTGTGCAGACATATGTCCACATTTTTCTCGAGAATGACATGGATAGCCGAGTCTGTGCTTTGGACCTCGTCCAGTGCTCACGAACTGTTGAATGCTGACGTTCAAGTGACGAAGGGAACGGATTACTGTAGGCGTATACGGTAGAGCGGAAGCGTTAAGGGAGAATCTCACCCGATGCGCTCTTCAGAATAGTGCTTACAACGAAGGTCTTGTGTCTCAGCCGCAGTCCACAGCCTTCGCCGGTCCTTGACGAGCAACTTGTCAACCGCCAGCGCCGAGCGTTCTGTGCAGTTCCAAAAGTCTGTTTTAGGGACGTCAGCTGTTTTCGCATTCACCGAAATCAGTGCACAACTTATCTCCGGGTGAGTCTTTGTACGGGAGGACTTCATCCGGTTTCAGAACGAACAGTAGACGCACAAGGGACGGGTAGATGATCTGAGGCTTGAAACGTTCGAAGATCACCTTTCTCTCGTGCTCCGTGGAGATTGGAACCAGGACGACTACCTTCCTGTCAGACATGGTGTGATTGAGCTGTTCCAATTCATGCCTTCCGAAGCGAGTCCACACCTGCACGGGAAAGGTCAAGCGGGTGATCCACGACATATATTTTTCACTGCCCCATTCATGAAGCGCCAGGATAATAGTGAAGGTTCCTTGTGCCTTCAGGGTCTTCAGTACCTCTGCAGGGACGACAGGCGAGGCTCCATGACACATAACAAGCATGGCGGCTGCTGTGGTCACCGTTACCAACGCCTGCTTAAACATCGTTCTCCGAGTCGCGTCCACAACATCAAGAGAAGACGTTTCTCGAAAAACAGGTGCGGTGCTGTAAGCCGAGGTGCTCGTTGCCATGGTGTTAGTATTGGCTGTAAATGGCTTTGCCGTCTTTGCTGCGTGTGCCCCATTTCAATTGCGTTTGTGTGTGTACAAGAAACAAAAGACTTGCGTGTGGTGTTTATTGCGGAAATTATGTTTTCACACGCGATTTCTAAACACAAAAATAGAGACTTCTGATTGATTTTGTTTCCTAGCTATCGGCATGGTGGCGACCAGCTCTTATATTGTGACTATAATACTCCTGTCAGATGGGCTAATTTAGTGCACTTCAACCGTCATGGTCGCTGCAGTACTAGCCAATTTCATTGCCAATGAATGGTGAAACCGGCTTTCGCTTTGCTTTATTCGCCCAAGTCACAAAGAATGAGCGGTGGGCTCGCCCCATTTTAAAGATTGTCCTTGGTCCTTGCCGTTTCTAAGCCCTAAAGAGACGCCATAACCGCTGACGTGGCAACGTATTGCCATGTCAACGGCTCCGAGTGAATTTTGTTACTGACACGATACCTGCAGCTTGAAAACAAGTATTTCAAGGCTAAGTCGCTCCAGCTCAGATCTAAATAGAGCAGCTGCTCTCACAGAGTATGCTCGCTGGCGTTCGTCTCAGCTTCGGCATAGCTGAAGGACTAAATCTTCTGCGACGGTTGGTCAAAGAGCACATGAATGCATGCCCAAAAAATCCAAGAACAGAGCGCTGAACTACCGGGTGTCCCAAGTATAGTGGCCAGGCTCTTTAAAATGACCGCAAAGTTCGGTTTTTTAACCTATCGCGCTACAATTTTGTGCAGCGTTGCCCACGAGATGGCGCATTTTTTTTGTAAATATTTGCAAAGAGCGAATTTACACTGAGGAAAAAGTAAAGAAAGGAAAAAGGCTTAGCTTCCATGGAAACGCAGCGAAGCCACCGGTCCTTCAAACAATGCGGCGCCATTTCGCACGGGAGACAAGAGATGGCGCAAGCGGTCGCGACGCCAACTGCCGCCAACGTACGAGCATACGGCGCCGAGAGCCGGCGTCAATTAGCAGACGATATTTTCGACTCAAAAGCGGCGCGAGCTTTTTAATATCAGTTGCCAATGCATGCTTTTATCATCCTTACTAATAAAACACATTGAATGGACACATAATCGATTAAAAAATGGTTTGTCGCGTTATTTTGAGTATTTTTTCCGGGGTACTTATGTCGTCTGCTTTGCAGTTCCTTGTTGTTACCGCGCCTGTTTTTGTTTCTGCGGCTGTCGCCGCCTGCGGAACGCGCGCCGCGTTTGAGTCGAAAAGATCGTCTGCTAATGACGCCGGCTCTCGGCGCCGTATGCTCGTTCGTTGGCGGCAGTTGGTGTCGCGACCGCTTGCGCCATCTCTTGTCTCCCGTGCCGAAACGGCGCCGTATTGTTTGAAGGCCGGTGGCTTCGCTGCGTTTCCATAGGAGCTAAGCCTTTTTCTTTCTTTACTTTTTCCTCAGGTAAGTTCGCTCTTTGCAAATTTTACAAAAAAATGCACCACCTGTGGGCAACGCTGCACAAAATCGTAGCGCGATAGGTTAAGAAACCGATTTTGCGCTCGATTTAAAGAGCCTGTCCTATATTTGGTTCTCCGGTAGAGCTACGGATTGGATTGTTTGGGCGGAATACAGCCAACGATGTTTTACTGATTTAAGATTGTCTCTTGTTTCAGCCGGCTAATTGGGGTTTACCTTAACTATTATTTGTAAACAAAAGCACCTGATAGCACAAAAGTTTTACGTTATTTTAATATTTTTTCTTGTTGATTATTACGCTCGTTAGCCGCCTGGCGCAACTGCAAGCGGGAAACGGCCAAGCAGAACCAAAACCGCGAGGTCGTGCAGTACATTGTCTTTCCGTGCCTGTGCGGTCAGGCTAAACTGAGCCAGCATATCAGCTGCGCTTCGAGTAGCGACCCTTACACATTTGGTGCTTAAAGGGATGATGAACCGAACATTCCAATGTCTATAATGAGCGGCGCGCTATCTTTCCATGGGTCAGCAGCCACCGGTGTGCGAGAGACACGCGATGAAAGTGACGTCATCATATCTCCATTCGAGCTTATTAAGGCGCAACCCCACCGTGCATAACGTTTTAGTCCTTTTTGACGGTTTATAACTTTCGTTTTATGTGCCCTACAATTATAAAGTTAATTTCAAATTGAAGACCCGTTTTTCAACAATACTTTAATGTCTCGACATTACGATTATTTTTAGGTTTTACTTAATTATTCAGCTTTTAATAAACCACCAGTCTCTAATATTGAAAAAAATTTGTTTCTCGAGGTATAACGTCCCATCGTCCACAATATTTTACTTGAGCGTTCGGTTGGATATAGTGAAATAAAAAAGTAAACAATGAACTGCACTGAATACTGTAAATATTAATATAGAAAAATGGAGTTTAAAATGGTATTGCTTTATGATGCTATAAAAACGGAATTACGTCAACTATCTAAAATTACGAGGCATTAAAGAATGAGGCGTCCTTCAATATTACATTTTCCAGAAATTCCATATTGATATATTACACATTAGGAATGTTATTAGTCCTCAAACTTTTTCCATTCAGTTACGGCAAATTGGAGTTTGTTAATATAAAATACGAGATGGCGACACCTGTTCAAGCATAGCTTGATGCGCATTTTCCGTCGTGTCCGCTTGGAACGCATCGTGAAAAACAGAAAAAGCGCCAGATGTCAGGGTGTCAGATGCCTGGATTTCCGCAGTGAGCGAGCCAGATATCTCAGAACAACAAGCGCGAGGCTGCGGGTGCAGCACCACTGATTTCTATTGTAGTAGGCTGGATCGCGGACCGCGGCCTCGGCAGCTGGGGCCAACGTTACTGGAGCAAGCTCAGTTTCACAGCTCTGCCTGCAACCTGGGCTCAGTGGTGGTCACGAGAAATAGCAGCGCTGCAGTCGAGTCTTGCTTCCGTATTGTCTAGCCCATCAAGTCTGAATAGCAGTGCTTGAGCTTGGGCGAGTTGGTGATTCATACTAACACTTCACAGAGCAAGGAAACAGACACACACAAAAATAAATTTCAAACACTCAAAAAACGAACACTGACAATGCGCTGACTCTGATCGGTGTATTACGCTTCATCTTCATCATCTTTTTTTTTTGCTTTATACACATGGAAGTAAAAAAAGAAGAAAAGAAAAAGAAAAGGAAGCTCTCAACGCGGTGGTAGTAGGCGACGCGCGAGACAGGGAAGTAAGATCCGACTGCAGCGCCGCTAGATTCTCGTGACTTGCCACCTAGGGCCACTCACTGATCTCCACTAGAGGGGGCTGGATGGCGCATTGAGCAAACAGGTATGAAGCCACCGGAAGTAAGCGGCTTGTCCCGGAAGTGAGCGCTTGGCAGGCTTTGTAACCCTTCCGAGTGCTGGTTCGAAAAGCGTCGAGGGCGCTGGATTTTCGCTTGTTCCCTCAAGACAGCCTGCTAGTTGCGCAGTAAGAGCGCATGCAGACCCGAGAAGTATCGTGGGAACCCATTCAATGTAAACATTTTGAGATTCTAGTTGATCAAGTGTGAATATGTCCCAAGTTCAAAAGCCTCATTATCTGGATTTAATCCAGAACGGGAGTATTAAAACCCAATCAAACACACAGAAAAGCATGGTCCAAAATATCGACTGAATGCACTAGGAAGCCTAGCGCACGCCCGACTTCCGGGACAAGCATCGAACTTCCGGTGGCTTCACTTGCGCCAGGCTCGGAGAGCAGCTAAGCGCCATCCAGCCCCCTATAGTAGAGATCAGTGGGGCCACTCGCCCCTCGCAGGCGAGAATAGGGGCTGCGAAACTGAGCTTGCTCCGGTAATGTTGGCTGGGGCCGAGATTTGCCACCAGCGGCCATTGATTGATACCACTAAATGCATGGGGAATCTATGGGAAAAACGAGAAAAGTGCCGTTTCTCCCATTTCTAAGCTGTTTTCGGCATTGAAACCTTTGGTTGCTTTTCAGGAAGCCGGTCAAATAGCATGTGTACAAACAATAGAACTGTCAGGCCTCACACTTCGTATAAATAAATGTTTTGTGGTCGAGAGGTGACTCCGCTGGGCGAGAAATGTAGTGCAGCTCAATGAGGTGAGAGTTACCTGAGTTACCGCCGAGTCGGTGGCGGTTTCGTTGAGTTGGGTTTAGCAGACGACAAGCTCGAAGGCTTTGCTACGCAGGAATTCGCTTACTCACGGAAAGCCGCTGTCGATATGGAACTTCGTTGTTAATCATCAACTTCTGGGCTCCCGAAGAAGGTCTCGTTGACGGCAAGTTCCTTTGTTTACTCCACTTTGAGAGCTAGCTTGCCAGCTCAGCCGTAGGTGCTCCGGTATGTTTGATTTTTTTAATCGGCATTCGAACGTTTGAAAAATACCGATTCAATCTCTAAACACCCGGCATAAGGATTGCAGCACACCATAAAATAGTCACCTCCGAGCACAGCGTACATGCTTCGATATCTCTTACTTTTGTGCGTTTGTCCCATAGACGCGTGTATTGCCTGGTGTCAAGGAATGGCCGCCGGTGGCGCACGCCGACGGGCTCCGATCTGCGATCGAGCCTACTACAGTTGAGATCAGTGTGCACCACAGCTGCTTTTGCGCGCGTTCTACTATGCGTCGGTATACATGCCTGACGCGATCTAAATAAAATGGGCGCCATGAAAGGGATTTTGCCATTTGGGATTCCGCCACGTATGCGAAAGCACTTAAATGCTTTTATCGCATGCAAAAATTATTTTCTCGTTCAAATAATGCTTGTCGGAATGGTTCGAGTATTTTTAGAGCGCAGCTCTTAGGCGCCCGTTTCCGGCTTGAGCGGCGTCGGCGATGCCGTCGCCGTCGGTGTAACCGCGCGTTGCAGGCCACTCAGGATGCATGCAACTTAAGTTGCACGCAACTCAGCGTTGCATGTCGGCGTAATTGCGCGTTGCAGGCAACACAGGTTGCATGCAATGTGCAATTCAGGTTGCATGCGTGTGAAACTCAGGTTGCATGCAGCCTGCGTTGCAGGCAACTCAGGTTGCGCTAAGTTTGATCACGACACCGCATTTGCACAGGAAGTCCATGCCAAAGACAACGTCTCTCGCACATAGCCTGAAGGACGACGAACTGGACTGGACAGGTCTCCCCATGAATTTAGACGCGAGCAGTGCAGCTCCCAACAGTCGTGCTGAGGTGTCCTCCGGCGGTGCGTATTTAGGGGCCGTCACGGGGCATCGTGACTTTCCGGAAGCAGCGAGAGCTTCCCACTGAAAATAAAGTAATTTGCGCCGGTGTCCACAGGTGCCGATGCGTCGTGTACGTCAATAACAACGTTGAGGTTGTTAGGCGCTGTTGCACGACCTTCGTTTCGATGCTTGTCGTCGCTCGAGTGGGGCCCTCCGACGTACTTGAAGGATGTTTCTGACGATCGCCTTTCGTAACTCGATCTCCAGCCGGATGCCGAGCTCCGTTTCCCCGACGAGGTTGAGAGACACGCTCTCTGGAGGAACCAACGAATTGACGACGCCGGACGTCGCGGTGAAGGCGAACGGAATCCCCGGGGTGAAGCAGGTGCTTGGGACATCGGACGATGCAGGCACTCCTCGATGTCTCGCGGTCGTTTTCCGCTCTTGCGCGGGGCATTCGCTGCGAACCCATGAAGCCTGAGCTGTCGGTAGGGGCATCGCCGGTACATATGGTCGTCTGACCACAATGGTAAAACAGCGGTGCCGGTCGGCCGTTTCCCACAGATCGGATTTTCTCGGCAGAGGCACTCTGGCCTGACGTACTGGTTGTTCTGGCCGGCATCGAGGATACTGTGAAGTTGATGTCCAATCGGGATGGCGCCTCGTATCGACGGGCAGCAGTTGGTGATCGTCGGGCCGCTGACGGTGTAACTCAGCGCCGGCTCCTCTGGGGCCACCACTGGTGATGGGAACCTCTGGTTGGAGCGCACGATGAACCTCTTGGTGGATGGCCCTCGGCGGTGGAAAGAGTGCCGGAGGACTGGCGGCACGCAGCAACTTTAAAAGCTCCTCTCGGAAGAAGTCGTGGAGGATCTGGCACAGGTTTTCGATAACGTCACTATCGACGTAAAACCGAAATGCTGAGATGGCGGTAGCAGCCAATACACCGGCGAGTATTCGATAATGACCGCCTCTGGCCGACAGCGCTCGTTCGATGCTGTTTCCCTTGCTTACCAAATATTCAACGGTCGGGGGGGGGGGCAGCAAATAACGTACCCCTGAGGTTTCGCGCGCCACGCCTTCCATGAGAAAGCAGAACTTTTTTCGTGGGTGAACTGCCGGTGGGCGCGTGCACCTGGGCGTTGCACATCTTCAACCAAGCTGGATACGCGTTCGATGGTGGCCTGTATCCTGGTTTGAAGCAGATCCTCTGCCCGCTGCCGTTGGTGTTGGTTCGTAAATATCCGCTAGCTCGCTACACAGATGTCCCACGATTTGAGAAAAGACCTCGTGGTTGTCAAACCTGTACCTCGCAGCCCCTCCAGCGAAAAACAGGTTCTGTAGGTTCTGCTCGGCAGTCCATCCCTTATGCCATGCCACGCGGTCATAGTGTAGGATCCAGTCCTCGATGTCCTCGTGAATCTCGCCATGGAGAGGACGTAGGCGTACGAGGTGCGACGAGCAGGGTAAACGATGGGGAGGCAGCGGGAGCCTCAGTTTGCAGGCTCCGGGAGGTCATAGTTGGTGTCGTCAAATTCTTTCCGGAAGAAGTCTGAATTGGGTGGTTCATCTTAGGTGTGGCGGCTTCGCTTGGGTCTCGGTAGTCTCTGCGGAAAGGTTTTCGTGAGCCGGGGCGGGCTTGTGGTGCTGAGGACGTAGAGGGGTACACTTCATGGGCTACAGTACCCGGCACTTACACCAATGTCATCAATCACAGACGATGACTCAGAAGAAAACAGAATGATGACTAAACGTTTAATGGGGGCAAACTTGTGACAGAAACGAAAAAGATATACAGTTCGAGAAGTGCTGCGGTGAGCGTCGACGGCGGCACTCGTAGCGATAGCGTCGGCATAACAGCTGGCTTTCGCGAGAAAGAATCACGGAATGAATCGACAATATGGCGCGCGGCTGTTTATCAGCTATGCTCGTCATCTCGAATATTCGACCTGGAATGTTCAGGAAAGAGCTGAAACGAGACAAACTAGGCAGGTATTCTGTCCTCCTTATCCTATTTTCTCGGAGTAGAGAGAATGGCGGTGCTTTAGATAAACAAGAGGTGCCCATCTTCGTAGGTTTTATTTATTTATTTGCTTGTTATCAATACTGTAGGTCGTTGAAGACCCACTACGAAGTGGACATTTGTACAGACAAGAAGCACTATAGCGGTATTAGACATTTGCAATAAAAGGACACGAAAAAAAGACGTATAGGCGGAATGTTATGCTAGTTCATAGAAGTGAGAGTCTCGGCAAAAGACTGCGCTGATGTACTGTTTACGATTTCTTCTGGTAACTTATTCCAATCATCAATAACGCGCGGAAAAAAAGATGTAAATGCGTGTGTTGTTTTTGGCTGAATACGGCCTGATCGTCTTGTTATGGTTGGTTCGCTTTGAGTGCACAAAGGGCGCCTTGAGGTATTTTTCTTGCTGCTATATTAATTTGTTGTTGGTACAGTGCGTACTAAAAACTTTAGGCTAGCAATTTTCTTCGATATTTTAGGGTGTCCAACTTTGCGTTCGCAAGCATAGCGGTAACGCTTGCCTTCCATGAGTAATTAGAATAGATGAACCTTACCTGCGATCCTTTGAACTTTTCCGCTTATTGTCAGGGTAATCCTGATATGGACTCCAGATAATACTGGCGTATTCCAACACTGGTCTGACCAGTGCCTTGGTACGCTGACAGTTTAGTTGCAGACGTGGAGTTTTTAATTTTCTTCTTAAGTAGCCCAACTTCTTAAATGCATTACCATACGTTTGTGACATGTGTCTGCCCATTACAGGTTACTGAGGTTGTAGCTTCCCAGGTACTTTATTTCATTTACTTTATTAATAGTTTTATTATCTAACATATATGAGAAGTCTAACGGGTTTTTCTTGTTAGTGATAGTGATAACAGCAGTTTTGTCGTGATTGATTTTCATACCCCATCTCTTACACCAAAGGCTTATGTTTTGCAATGATTTGTTAAGAATTATCTGATCTCTCAGGTCCAGCTATGGTTGTATATATGACGCAATCGTCGGCGAAGAGTCTCACTTTCACAGTCGGATCAACACAAGCCGGCAAATCATTTACATAAATCAAAAATAGCAATGGGCCAAGCACTGACCCTTGTGGCACTCCGGAAAACACATCCAGCATACCAGAGGTACTACCGTTCAGTATAACATACTGTTTTCGTTTGACAAGGTAACCATAAATCCAGGAAATCAAAGCGCGACTCAATTCCAACTGGCTGCAACTTACTTATTAATTTCCTGATGGGGCACACGGTCAAAGGCTTTAGATAGGTCTATAAAAATGGCATCAGTTTGTCTATCGTTAATAGTAAGGGGCAAAATCGTTGGGTAACCTCTAGGAGTTGCGTTACCGTAGACAGTCTTGCCCGGAACCCGTGTTGATGTGAATAAAGAACATCGTTTTCTTCTAAGTGTTTAGTTTATCGCCTTGCATATAATGTGTTCAATTAACTTGCATGCCGATACTTGTCAGTGAAAATGGGTCTGTAGTTAGTGATTAAGTGTTTATTTCCTGTCTTGTGGATCGGGACAATCTTAGCACAACGCCAGTCATCCGGTAGCCGCGAGGATCGCAGTGACTCAACGAAAATTAGATATAGATAGTGCGAGAGCCACTCTGCATATCTCCTTAGGATTGTGCCAGAGATTCTATCAGGTCCAGCAGACTTTTTTACGTTTTAGATTCAGTAATAATGATAAGATTCCGGGCTGAGTAATCTCCAAGTTTGGCATTACAGGCACTTCAGTTCTTTCCGGTTCGCATTCATCTTCGGGGCTCTAGAAAATACAGACTGAAAAAAGTAATTGAAGCCTGAAGATATGGTTTCTGGGTCAACTGTGATAGCGCCATCAATTTCGAACTGTGAAACATGGCTTTCTCGTCTCGACAGATATCGCCAAAACTTTTGGGGGTCATGTATAAGGAAGTTTGGTAGGGTAATATTGAAGTACCTTGCCTAGCCAGGTTGATTTCTAATGTCAATTCTCGTGAAAGTTCTTGTACTTCGAGCTTGTTTCTACGTCTCCGCTTCAGTCGGCGTCTCATGTGTATAATATTTCGCGTTATCCACGGGTTCATGCGGTTTATCGTTTCTTTCTGTTAGGAACGAAGTTCGTTTCACAATATGTTATTATATCTTTAAAGCTTGCACCACATTTCATCAACGTCGCACATATGGCTGAATTGGTCGAATTGGGTTTCTAGATAATCAAGGATACATACATCATTGGCCATCGCATAATTTTTTACCGTAACAGTAACACGCTTGTGTGGTTTGGTATTGCACAATGGAGAAGTACAGACTAGTAATTTGTGATCCGAAATTCCATCTTCGACCGTAACCTTGAACTCTTTTAAACAATAGCTTACAAACAGCAGATCCAGAGTAGAACTCGCTGTTCCGGATATACTGGGTTGCTTCCAGCACCAATTGGTCAAGACAAAAGCTGAGTGCCTTTTGCAACAGCTGTTCCGGCTTTCTTCATCTATCTTATCATTTGTTAACGTGGTCCAGTTGATGCCGAAGGTAAGTTAAATCACCTGTCAATATCAGTTTAGTTCTATCGTTAACTCTGCACGAGATACTCATGTAAATCAATTAGGTACTGAAGAGAGCCTTGAAGCTGTCTATAATTCCACCAACCAAAATGCTCGTTCCAAACATATTTACTTTGCTCCATGAATGCTCTCGTGATTTGGTATTCCATCAAGTTGTACAAGGATATTCCATTTTTTATTACCATTGCCACACCCCGCCCGTTGCCTCTCGATCTTGACGAATTAATGGTATCCGGTGGAACTATTTCTGAATCATGAACCCCTGGATGGAGCCATGTCTCCGTTGGTACTACGATGTAGGGGTTATACGTGAATGCGCTTCACTCTTCAGTCTATCATACCTTGTTCACAGTTGCTTCGCGCGTTGAGCGACACACCAGACACAATCGTTTGCTGCTGAATGGTGGTCAATCTTGCTCTTTGCTTGGAGCCGGTCTGCTGTAGGGGTGTTATCTTGCTTCGGGCCACATTTCACGCGTTCACGATACACCAGGGTCCCAACTTTGCCCACCAAATCACCATTGTTTAATCTTCAATTTATCAAAATAAAGCTTGTAACCTTATCTCCATTCGCTTTATTAACAGCAGCGTCCTTTGCCAAAGGCTTTGCATCGCGCGCACATTATGTGAAAAAATCTTCCGGAAATTGATACTAACCGAACCGCTTCAATTTAGAAACGGTTTCTCAAGAACTGCGCATTTTCTGTTAAGTCGTTGACGCGTAATATCACTGGTCTAGGGGCGATTGCCAAACACTGCGATCCTATGAATGCGTTCGATAGTTTTGCTCCACCTTGGTTGCTTGCAAAGATACCTTCCGTTGCTGTTTGCTCCAATTTCCTCAGGTACTCTTTCTCATCCTCATGCCAAACCATATATTACAATGTTGTTTCTACAGCTAGCATTCTCCCAAGTAATCTGTTTTTACCCCATAGGTTTGACGACGTGGTTTAGTAGATTACGCCATCTAGTGATTCGTTCTCGATCAATCTTTCTTTGTTCTTGCTTTGAAACTTTCACAGTTTAGTCTCGATAAGGAAACCGCGTTTGGACTGCTCCTAGAGAGTTCTCTGAAGTAGCGCTTGTTTACACTGAATCTTCGTTAAGAGTGACAGCTCATTGTTTTTGGTTGTCAAGAAATTTGCCCTCGGCATTTCATCAATTCGGACCTAGGGTTTGACTCCACATCCCCACTAAGTTGTAGAAGCAACAAAAGCACACCCCCAGCACTCAGAGCATGCGTAACAATCAGGGACCGTGGGCTCCGGCTAGCACTAACAGTGTAAGAAAATTGTCTTTGAAGGGTACGTGCGTAGGGTTTTGTTACCAACACCGTACACAAAAGTATGCGGTGGATCAGTCATGTCCCACTCTTTTGCGTATACCGCTAGGCCCACTAGAGCCAAACGTCCGGGGCGGTTCCCATCTACTGAGGAGGCACGGGTGGCGGTTGCAGTAGGCTGATGTCCCATGACGATGACTTGGTGTTTGTAGGAATGAGTGTAGCATGTCATGTCAGAGTTGGCCGAGGTTCCCCGTGACGTCGCGGTTGATTCCATCTTATCAGTAGCGGTCCCTCTTGCACTGGTGACGCAAGCAGTGCCGCCACATAGCCGCAAAAAGTAGCAGGTGGATCAGTCTGTTCACTCTACGCGGTGCCGCAGAGCCCCGCAATATCGCCATTGCCATCACAGAGGCGCTGGTAATTTGTAAAATCTATGGTTTGATTACCCGACCGCGCATGGGTGCTTACGCCATCGTGCTGCTGCGTACCAAAGCGCATGCCGAAGTAGCCATTGCAATATACTCATGCGCATAAGCTCCAGCAGAAAGAACTGGCTGACAGATGGCGTCCGGGCTCATTAGCTACCGCCCCGGCCCGCGGCGATGCGAGCCCGACAGAGGAAATTCATTTGGGAGACGGTCATTGAAGGGGCATGCCTGGAGGTGCATCTTGACAGGATTGCAGGGGACACGGCGGGTGAGCAGTGATGGTGCGGCATCTCTGCCTGCGGCGCCCTCAACTCGCGTGAGGCAGTGGAACCTGCTCTTGGCGGGCTTCAGCCTGGCAGCCCTTCGTGACGTGTCATAAATCAGAGCAAGAATATGTTATCCCCCGGGCTGGTTTAATAAAGTCTCATCTAAAATGGTTGGCATGCGATGGCCTATTGCCAGCTCCGGCCCATACACAAAACCATAGTAATATAAGTAATATTTTATGTTTTCGCTGGCATATTTGAACAGAATGTTTATCTACTTTTTTTAGACATAATGAAATTTTTTCTTCGCAAAAAGCTGTAGGGCAAATGCAACCAGGATAAGCAGTACAACTGGATATATTTGAACATCTCTGTGGTTCAAACTGCTACAAAACAATGAGACCAGCATAAGCCTAAATAATAAGCACGATGAGAATCATACAAACGCACGTCCTTTGTGGGCCACATAAAAAACAGACTTATGGGAAGCATTCATCGACGATCACCCACACAGCGCTTGTTCGCTCAGTATAGTAGCACTTCTTTTTCGTATACGCCTTTTCAATACATTCGTAAATATTTGGCTGCTTTCTTCTGTCATTAATTGGCACTCATATGAGCTAATAGAGATAAGCTCATTATCTTTCTGATAAATAAACGATAAATCACCCATTTCATCATCATATAACCATGCTCTTCTTGCTTCCATATCTTCCTAGTCGAGGCAACTGCAGCTTCTTTTCTTTTAGCTTGCCCTATCTAAAAATGTCCGGCACATCTACACTCGCCGCTTAATGTAAACCTAATTGCAGGCAGAAGCAGCCATCGCTGACTGAAACCTGGTAGGCACCAGAACATATTGCCAGGTATGACGACAAATGTGTAACGCACTCCATCGCTTCGCATCAGAAGAAGGGCTAGAAACTATTTACTTGGCTTCATGTAGTCCTCTATTTTAATGAGACGTGGAAAAAAGAATCCAATATTTGCGAGATGCGTTGAAAAAGGCGTAGACGAAAAGGGGGTGCGAAATATGAGATTGAGTTGTGAGTCGGCGCTTTGTTTGGGTGATTTGTCTGCGATTGGCCGTCCTGGTAGTGATTTTGGGTCCTAAGCGGCGGCGTTAGCGCTAAAGATAGTATTCCTTATTTGCGCTGTTGCTTTTGAAGGCATGAATGGCTCTTTCGCCAAAAATCCGCCACTTTGCCCGGCATAAGCTAATGTGTCATTTTCCCTTCACCAATCATCCCTCTTTTACTCACAAGGGAATTGCTGTACATTTCACTTGCCAATGTTGTAAAAGTATGAACAGCTTGTAAAAACCTGCCGGTTAATAGACCCAGTCATACAGCACAAGTAGGAAGGATATGTGTCAGGAAATCTAATTCTATTTTTAAATTAAAACACAATAGAGAAAAATCTAATAATTAATCTGGCATGTTGAGTTAACCCGAGATGTTTTAATTATATTCAATCGCATTAATTTATTTACACATAGCTGGCTAACCCATAGAATAAACATTTTATGCTATAGCACTGGGTCATAGCCAATAGTAGTAAATAATGTATAGTAGAAATGTTCAACCTCTCCTTGCTTCCTAAGCGGCCGTAGCCTACTATGCGAGAACACTAAAAATGGCAGCAAATATAAAGCGCAGACACAACCCCATAAAAAGTTTGAGGTGCCTCAAAGCGCTGAAACACTCAACCATCCAACTAGCAAGCATAGCCTGGCATTGCCCTTTCACGTCTCCCTCGTCGTGCGGTGCGATGCACCGTAGCCGACCTCCGCTAGCGATGACGGAGGCAGGAAGGGCATCATCGGCCACGGCTGGCGAGGTGCAGCCGCATTCACGCAGCAGAGCCATTGTAGAAGCCATCGGCCAGCTGCTTTGCAACGATCCCTCGAGTGCAGATGTACTAGATTCGTGGGCCTTACAGGCCAATTGCAACCACATTGCGTATGCGTCAAGAGGTATCAACCACTGGTTCAACGTTATCGAATGCGTTACCAGATAATGGACTGACGTTCGCCTCTCTGCACTGTTGCGTCCCTGTATCCGAATGTAAGTTATGTATAGTACTCACAACATAACGCTACCGATTTCGAGAGGCCTGTTTCAAAAGCATGACCCTAGGCTGCACCTCGCCACCTGCAGTTGTGGAGTGAATTTGAGGTTAGTCTCTAGCACATTAACAGTGATAGTTGTGTGGTTATAGAGGTTGTTGTGGTAGTGATCAATAAAAATCATCTCTGTGCAAGTAAAGTACTTAGTAGCGCAAGACTAGCTGAGCAGCACCAAGTCGCGTTGTTGGAATTGCAGAAAAAGGCTACTTTGTGAATGTCTTCGCTCCTACTTATTGTGGCTTAGTTGGATTTCCACCTGTACCAATAAAAGTAACACGGAAGGTTATTTTGTACACTCCAAATGAATTGTATCGTTTGTACTGTTTTATACAATTGGTCTGCCTGTACGCTTATAACCAGGAAGCAAATATCAGAATGCAGAAACGCACTGAGGTTGTTCTCTTGGGGAGGTACCAAGTATACGTGTGGATCGATGTTGCAGGCAGATATTCGGGCTCGCTATCCTACAACTTATGAAACAAAGACTAAAGAGCAATTGCGCAGGTGATGTACGGCAACTGCATCGCAGAATAGCTAGGTTAAACCAATTTCAGCAAATGATCAGGTGTTTCTGAGAACGCAATTTATTTACCAAAAGTGTCATACAACGGATTTCTGAAATAATGAAGATTGCTCGTAAAAAGCTGGGCCCAGGTTTTCAAAAAGAACTGGCACTCACACATGTGCCTTTTATTAGGACGCGCCAGGATATGCTCCCGACCACTTACCCAATGAGGGCTCGGGCACTAGGTGCCGAGGCCAGTCACCCGCCTCACACTCCGCGAAACAGTGTAGACTTGCACACGGATGTCGTCCCCTGCGATGATGAGGGAAATTCCCCGTGGCGTAGAACTGCAGGGCCACGCTCACCTGCTGCTCTGCAGAGAGGGCGCGACTGCAACGCGTCGACCATTTTAAGTGCGGGCGCAATGTGTTGGCAAGGACCACAATGCCCGCGCAGCCGAAACCAAAACGCTGCGGCGGTTCGTCCTCCTGGAACTCCTCCAATGGGTTCAAGCGCTCCCGGAACACACGCTGCCGTCCCATTATCACAACCGCGTACTGGGCGCACACGCGTTTTCTTCGGTGTAGGTGTTGCGTCACAGTTGACATTGCGTCCCTTATTTCTGCAAATCAGTCCTCAAATCAGTTGTCAGTCAGTGGGGTGGTCATTCGGCGGGCTGGTCGGTAGGTCGGTTGGGCAAACGGCAGAGAAGACAAACAGTGAACTCAGCTTATAGCTAAAGTGCGGTGCCCTAGAAGTTGGGCTGTGGGCTCACCGCCCTATCTCACCCGTGTATTGCGCTGAAGAGGCCGATGTTGATAACTGCGGAGGCGCAGCGGCAGATTCTTCCTGAAACGCCTCCCGCCCGATGCCCGTCATTGGTAAGAGCCGCCTAGCCACCCTGGGCTGGCCAATGCGCGCTGGAAATTTTCGGGAGGAAACGCTTACAGCACCACCGCTGCGTGGACATCAAACGCGTCAGGCCGAACTGTCCCGTGAGCCCACTACAACTCTCTAAGCCACTGAAACTAAGGGGCGGAAGGCGTGCATTGCAAAATACGAGAACAAAGAATTCATAAAGTATTCCAGCCACCAAACATATACAAATACCGTCGCCAGATTCGAAAGCAGTTCAGCAAACTTATACTGTGATTGACGAATAGATATAGATGCGCCAAAATAATTATTATGTTGAAGAAAATTTTATGCATGAAGATAAATCTCTGTGAAAAGATGTCGCTTTTATTTTTATTGAAGGGACGCTGACATTCCAAAGGTCGTAGTTTTTTTTTGCTATTGTCTAAAGCGATGCACGTTGAAGTAATAGGCACGAAAAATATTTCCCGCGCTCGCGCGCCTATTTATTTTTGGCGTTTTACTTTCCCGCTCCTCACCTCCTCGCTTATTTTGATTTCTGACGTCAAAATCATAAAATTCAAAAGCTTTGTAGCGCGAAATTTCTATAACATTTAATAACGGTTAATCGTAAAATATGCTTTTAACGAAATTGCGAATGCACTACTGCCCTTCTCTTTGAAATACCAAAAATCTGAGTCCGTTTTGATGTCGCCTTTTGGATTTTTATCACTCCCTCGGAAAACATGGCGGCGCTCAGCGCGTGCTTGGCAGAGGGTGATCGGTGAGTCTGGGAATCGGACGAAGGGGTCTTTAGGTGCCCGGCGGCCTCTCAGACTTCGGAAAGGAAATCGTTAAACGGGTCAAAACAACTGGGTTTGGTGTCTGTGTATCGTACTTTCGGCTGTGACACCGCCGAGGCACCGTCGCCTGCTCGAAGCGATAAGCGGCACGGCACACACGCAGGAAACCGGTTTCCCGGTGCGGTAGTTCCAGCGACGCCGCGCCTTCCTCTCCCGCTCCTCACCTTCTCGCTTCGGGTCGCGGAGACACGTTTTGGGCAGCGCAGGCGCGAAAGAAACCCGACTTGCGGGAGCCCTCAAAATTTGAAGTCACTCCACTGGCGCTGACAGCGCAGGCACTTCAAATTCGTCATTTGGAAATTGTTTTTGTACTTCACAAATACCGAATCCACAAGTTTCGAATTTTAAGGGTTGATGTCGGCAGATATCGTTTTCAATCGTTTCAAACAAAAAAAAATATTATTTTGAAATATCGGTTGCCCTTTTAATGAAGACAAACCTAGCGAAAGAGTTTCGTGAAAGGTTGTTTGTTCGCGTCCGCCAACGGGTGGCGGGAGCTACAGCCTCCTCATAAAGCATGAAGCAAGTGTGCATCCAGCTTTTGTTGAGCGCGGCTAGGTACACGGACGAATCTAGGTGAGAAATACGGTCAACTTCTAACAGGGGTGAAAGTTAACCAACTTCGAGCAACCAGGCCCTGGAGATCTAATTCAGAATGCATGATGCGAGACAATCTTTTTCACCAAACACATCCCGAAGGGCTTCGAATGTGTCGTTTGTTTGTTAAGCAACTTATTTCGACAAAAAGGCAAACAGCGCACAGAAAACGGGGACTGAAGGAAGTGCAAACAGGACAAGCGCTGACTCTCAACTGAACTTTAATCACATGAAAACAAAACAAAGAAAACAGCAACTCCGCCCACGTCACATGATACATTCACCACGTGTCCAAAAAAACAATCTCTTTACTACTTAAGCCAAGTGACGTTTGACTAACGCAATTGGCGCCTGCTTTGATAATTGCATGCGCCTCTAAAATTTCTCTGTTTACTCTGTCCCTTCCATAGCCAATAATACCAGTCTTGCTGAAGATGGGTTTGCACCCACATCCATGACAATGCAATGGCAGATGCCCCCCTACAGCTCCCACCACTGATCGCAACGACAAGTCATGCTCCCGCAGTCTGTGATTAACACATCTGCCCGTTTGACCGACGTAGGCTTTTCCACACGTTAGTGGAATCGTGTACACAACACCTACCTTGCAAACAACATATTGATTGTCATGCTTCACTGAGCAAGCGGGGCCTTTGTCCTTCTTATCGCCAACTCTCGCGCATAGTTGCGCCAGCTTACATGGAGCGGAAAACACCAATGGCACATCGTACCTCGAGGCAACTTTTTCCAGGTTGTGTGAAATTTTATGGAGATACGGTATTACGAGCGGTCTCTTATTTGGCCTTTCCCTCTGGGGACGGGGATTCCCCTTGAGTTTCTTTAACAGACCCTCCGCAACGCTTAATAAAACCGAAGTTGGGAAACCTGCCACTGTCAGTCTCTCAACCTGCCGGGCAAAACTATCGTTAACAACATGATGACATGACTTCTCGAGTGCAGCTTGTAGGCATGACGAGGCAATGCTTCTCTTGAGCAGTTTGGAGTGCGATGAATGATATGGAAGAAGACCCTTCTTTGAGCGTGGGTGATAAGACCAGCACACGTGTTT
>JAZHYW010067237.1:0-11740 GCA_037355805.1 Ixodes ricinus | reverse complement strand
GCTAGAAATAGGGTCACAATAATCCAGGCATATTCCAACATGAAGAAACCGTGACTATGTTGCCTGGAACACGTCTCCAGCTGGTGTGTCTAGCGTTCTACCGTAATATCCCAA
The DNA here is from genome assembly GCA_037355805.1 of Ixodes ricinus. Lineage (NCBI taxonomy): Eukaryota > Metazoa > Arthropoda > Arachnida > Ixodida > Ixodidae > Ixodes > Ixodes ricinus. The sequence goes on along the minus strand of JAZHYW010067237.1, from coordinate 11,626 downwards.
GGGGTGGCCCACCTAAAATCAATAGCCAATAAAACGAAAATAAAGGATAAAGCGAACCTACTGCGCGTCTAAAAAAAAAAATTGTAGAGCCCTTCCACTTCATGTGAAGAAGGAGGACCAGCAAAGCTGTTATTTTTTATGATGACTAGGACAATGCCCTAGAGGAGAACGTCTAGGACGATGCCTAGAGGACGACGTACCAGTACGACCTGGAGGACAACTTCTAGGACGACCTCAAGGATGACGCCCTAGAGGACGACGCCTAGAGGACGACCTCGAGGACGATGCCCAGGGATGACAACAAGGGATCATGACCTTACTATCTAATCAGGGGTGGAACTCATAACATGTACTTGGGAGCAGCCACGGGAGCAGCTGAAACAGCTGTTTTTGGAGCAGGTTGGGAGCAGCTAAAACTACATTCTGGAGCAGGCTCGGAGCAGCTCAGATCAGTTTTCATTGCACTTCAACATGTGCCTTAGACAAGCACGGGAGAAATTTCAATTGTGCTTAGCAGCACAGATGGACATGAGTGGTTAGGGACCTATGTAGACAGTATTATAGAGTCAGAAGACTACCCAATCAATATTTTGCTACAGCGTCACATATATTTTTAATAAAGTAAAAAAAAAAAAAAACACAACTGCTCGAGGTTGCAGAAGTCGTGTGGCTGTAATACTTCATTTTCCCAAATCAACGCATTTGCAGCTTTTGAAAAGCCACAAAAAATAGGTACCATATTTATTTCCTGTTTTTCATATTGTGCGTAGCGCCTTCGATGACCTATGACTTTGATTACCGTAAAATCCCGAAAGGACGCCCACCCAAAATGAAGAGATAAATGGTGAATAACATGGGGTGGGCTATCTTTGGGGATGCCACAGCAAAACTTTATCAAAAATTAATAATAAGCGCTGGGGCACCCGCTACAAACCACGTGACGCGGGAGCTGATACCGCAGATCGCGGACACGGCAAATTTGCGTTTCGCGATGCGATAAACAGGCGGGAATTCGCTACAAACTCCTGTGTCACGGGAAAGGATACCACAAGTGGCCGACGCAGCAGATTCGTGTTTCACGGTGCGAAGGACTTGCGGAAACCCGCCGAGAACTCGCGTCTCACGAGAACGGATACCGGAGATCGCGGACGCAGCAGATTCAAGTTTCATGGTGCAATAAAGACGCGAGAACCCGCTACAATCTTGCCTATCACGGAAACCGATATCGCGCGCGCAGATCGCGGACAAAAACACAGAAATACGCTACAAAGTCGCATGTCACAAAAACAAATACCGCAGATCGCGGACGCAACAGAATCGCATTTCACGATGCAATATACACGCGGGAACAACTCGCGCGTGTTACAGCTAAAAATCGATGTCGCACGCGCAGATTGCGGACAAAAATACGGGAACCTGCTACGAACTCGGGAACGGATACCGCAAATCGCGAACGCAGCAGATTCGCATTTCACGATGCAATATACACGCGGGAACTAGGGTGTTACGCGAGCCGATATCGCGCGCAGATTGCAGACAGAAACGCGGGAACCCGCTATGAACTCGCATCTCGGACACGCTGGTACCGCCGATCGCGCCGTTGATGCGCGATTCCCGTCGGACATCGCTTGACGTCCAACGGGAATCGGGGGTGGGCGCTGTTTCGGAATTTTTATGTTACAGATATTGAGCCAGAAAAACGGGATGGGCGATCTCTCGGGGGAGGGCGCCCTTACGGGATTTTACGGTAGATTTGGTGGTTGTGTAGGAAACACAACCACCAAACCGTAGAAAAAGGCACGTGGCCACAGAGCAGAAAGTGAGCACGACTCACACCGGCCGTTCTCTATCGGCTCTTTTTGGTCGGAAAGAAAACAAATTTTTAACCGCGAATTGTTTTCTGGGTAGTTGAACACTCATGTGTAATGTACATGAAAAAAAAAAAAAAAAACCTTGGCGAGCATAAATATTTTGTCAGTGTCCCCCTTTTAATAAAAACCAACAAGCAAGTACCTTATGTTACTGAAGATAGTGTCCTTGATATTTTTTGAGTGGCTTTCAGCTGCTCAAATTTCAAACCAGCACAGCTCGACATAGTAATTATATGTGCGAACCACGTGACGTGCGGAAGCAACGGACAAGCAGTTGCACGGAGGAACAGGGCAACAAATTTCGAGTTCATTCTATTGTGCAACTCAATATCGAAGCAGTAGACTACGATTAACAGAGTTATTGTATTCGAAGCGATAAGCAGGAGCAAGGTACGCTGAGCAGATTTACTATTCACGTGAGAGCTGCTGGCCGGCAAGGTTTCGGATCGGACCGCGTTTTAGTTCTATCCAATCACGACTTATCTTGCGGGAATGCGGTTCCAACCCGAACGATGAAGTACTTAAAGGAATCTTTTGCTCATTTGTTTTCAACTGGCTGACGTCCGGATCCCGGGCCGCAGAGCCTCAGGCAATCTGACGCTTAACGACTCGACCTCACCTCGACCAACGTGCTAAACCGCTTACGGTTTAAAAATAACAATCAAGTCGCAGGTGGTGTAGCGCTTGGAATCCGACCCCGACTTTCTTTCGTGCGCTTCCGACTGGGGATACACAGGGTGAATAAACAGAACAAGGGATTGCAAGGCCGAATTAAGCTAAACGCGCTCATTGTTGCCAATCGAGTCAATAAAAACCGAAACCAAGACAAAATAAAAACATTTTGGCGCACGTTTGCGACTTGGTGCATAATGGCGCGAGGTATTGGCCGTGGCGCAGTTTCCACAACATGGCACAGGATGGCGCAGACAAATGAGTCTGGCGCAAAATGGCACAAATGGCGCAGCCGTTCCACCCTGCTAATAATGCCAAGAAGGCTGACTCATGCTGGTTGCACCTACACATTTTTCCCCAGATCCTAGCGCATAACAGCTTCGCTGCAAAAAAAAAGTTTAAGAAGAGCTAGTTTTAGATTTTGTGACCCTCAAAACTTGCGACTGCAGGAAGGAGCAATGAACCAAAGGCGACTGCGTCCTTCACAGTCGGCAATGTTCCCTCATCACCAGCTGTGGTTCAGTAACGCCTGCTTTTGCCAAGGTGACCATTGGCCGGGGCCCTACAATTACAAGAAGCAAGCTATCTTTCGTTGTTTCAAACAAAAAATAGCAAATTGTGCCAAAATAGGGGACGGGCCATCTTGGCCATATCTTGAATGTTACGGTACACCACCCACGCAGCCGGAGTGGTACCAAAGGGGGAATGAAATGCGTCATAGAAGGTGGCAATTTCCGCTGTCGGTCGTCATGGTCCCGGCCACTGGTTGCAGAAGTTCCGTCGAAGTAGGACTAAAAAGGCGCACGTACGCAAGCGTCGCTGCACGAGGCGTCGTTGCGTGCAAGCGTCGTGCGACACTGAGAGACGTGCTGGCAGTGATGCCGACACAAGCTAGACGGCACTGCATGTATCCCCTAGCGATGATGTTTGAGGGGGAGGGGCGTAAGCCCTCGTGTTCTAGATGGTATTGGTCTGTGCACCAAACTTCGCTGCTGTGCTGCAGCCAGGATCACTACCAGCAACAGCACAAGCCACTAAGGGAGTCAGTCACGGGGTAGAAAATAATGAACGAAGAATAAAGACACAATCAACACACCAGTTGAAGATGCGTTTTAGGCACCTGTCAGCCGTGGCCCATCCGTCGAGGAATGTCGACGGGAACGCAGCGTTCTGCCTGTTGCTTTAGCTCCATGCCCGGTTCTAATTTTACGAAGGTGAAAAGAGACACCCTTGTTTCCAATGGCACATCTCTCGGTATTGCATTTAGTTTGAACGCGTGAATATTAACTCATATTTGCAAATTACTAATACCCAAATTTAATGACACCCCACAGCTGTACGACTCCATTCTGTTGGGAATAATTATGGCCGGCGGTAGCAAACCGGCATTAGCGAATGCTGTTTGAAGTCTGCCATATTAATGCGAATAGCATTCTTTGGATACTTCACGCACTTTTCGTCTATGTATCTATCTATCTATCTATCTATATATCTATCTGGCTATCTAACCTCTTACGCCGCGGGTCGATAAATAAATAAAAAAGACCGGCGCCGGCGGGATTCGAACCGTTGACCCTTTGATCAGCAGGCAGACGCGCTAACCACAGAGCTATGAAGGCAGTCAATCAACGGACTCTAAACACCTGTTTATATCTTTACCATCGCGCGCGTTCCATGCACGAGGGCTCATTCCGCTCTCGTGAGGCTTAGCACGGCCCCTAGCTCATCCTCTCCCGCGCTCGGGAGAGGGTGATGTAGCGGCCGTGCTCACCCTCACGAGAGCGGAATGAGCCCTCGTGCATGGAACGCGCGCGCACCGGTAGCTGTGACAGCGCTGCAAAGCGCGTCCTATGGTAAAGATATAAACAACCGGTTAGAGTACCGTTGGTTGAGACTATACTTCGTTTCAGCTTGGGTCCAGACGCAGGCGATGCTACAAGCGCGAGCTCCGGGCTTTCAGCGTCCCTGCCAAGCACGCGCGCTCGTGCAATGCAAGCCCTGTTCAGGGCCACACGCTCGCGCTCGTAGCATCGGCTGCGTCTGGACCCAAGCTGAAACGAAGTATAGCTGAGACGCCAGAAAGTCTGGTCGGTACCATTTTGAGTGTTTGTGCGTATGGCGCGTGCTTTGCTCGCCTTCCTAAGTGACACAAACGCACGTGCTGGGCTGCGGAGATCGTGCGCAGGGCTGTGAAAGTGTCAACAAATTTAGAATCGCCTCAAGAGTGGGCTGGCGTATCTAGAGTGTGCCGGCCACCTGACGAACGCGCATAACTCCGCACCGTTTGATGCTATTCGCATTAACGTAGATAATCATTCCCAAAGGATGGGTTCTGCTGATTTTTTTATAACTAGGATTCAGTGTTTTCGGAGTTTGAGAGATTCGGCGTTGGTTCCTTGGAGTTTATTTTTTGCCGGAAATTCGATCGCCTCTCGGAGTTTATTTTCGTTAGATTCACAATTCTCCTGTAAACTCCGAGTTTAATTTTACTCCATTCTTATTTTTAATGAAAATAAATAATGACTGGACAAAAGCGGCACACTAAATGCATGAAAAAAATCGGCCAGATTTCTGCAGCTGCATTTGGTATTGGCGCCCTGCGGTATGGCACTATCGACTGTCCCACGACAAATCTTGAAAAGAATGTTACTTGCTAATAAACGTCGGTAGTTTGAAATAGCCAAACTCCTAGGACGCATAAAACTTTCAGCTGCCCTTCCCGTCCCACAGATGCCTACAGGTTCACATCTTTCACTTTTATGAAAACGCAAGTAGCCCAAACGGTACGGTTCAAACTGGAAACCACAACAGTGTGGCTTTTGCCGTGGTCTAGAACGGCATTGGCTCATTGTACTCAACAGACCTTTGACGAGATAGACAAGAAACTCCCCGCAGCTTTTTTTAGAACCACATACTCTGTGTTCCGACAAAACTTTAATCGTCGGAATATCCTTCTTTTTGTAAGCCTTTCATTTTGCCATCGTTGTTGGTTGAAATTTTGAGCTTTTCGCCCAAATCCAAACTGTCTAAAATTTCCACTGGGTGAGGTTGCCTTCCGAGTTTATCGTATTTATCCGAAAACGTGGAGCCCTCACGCATAACCAAAGTGGGAACTTCCCAGAAATATCAGCTTGTGTGCTGACCCTGCACAGGAGACCGAATTCCCAAGTTTACAAGAAGGCGTGCAAAGGACGGCCCTCACCAGGAACTGTCTGCTGCCACACACAGCCACGGCTTCATCCAGGGAGAAGAGACCAACGCAGGGACACGGAAGCCAGAGAGCATTGCACCTGTAGTCAACATTGTTGCACATTCAGAGACAGGTCTCTGAAGCTTCCAAACAAACAAAAGGAACTTTGAAGGGTGGTGCCTCACCGGTACGCTCCAGGCATGAGTGCCCGGTACCACTGGTTGAGGTCAAAACAGACACATAAGTACCGAGCAGCCCGTGGACCGCCAGCCAACTGCCAGGTCAACAGCAAGAGCCGGAGGTCTTCAATGTACTCTGCACGTGCAAAGAAAATAGGAAGTGGTTTGTCCCTGATGATGTGGCAAAGCCCGCGGCATTCCAGCCAATGAGACTGCGGCATTAGCCAAGAAGAACGCCGAGAACGAGTCAAGTGCGAGCACAATTAGTCATGCCCCAAGCTGTGCAGTGTTGTCCGGCGCACTCATTACTTTAATAAAAGATTATTTGGTCCGAACTCCGTGGATCTTCTATACCACACGCTTGTGCTCAAAACCATACAGCAAATGATCTCCAAGTGCTTGAAACAATATAACACTACCTAAAGGGTTTATGACACTAAAATTAAATGGATTGATTTATTCTTGAAATAGAATGTTCTATAGGCTACTTAGTATATACACAAAATTACGCGATTTTTAGAGCTCCGATATTTGCAATAACCGTATTTACCGCATAATGATACGCACTTTTTCTATCCGAAACATCGAGGGCAAATGCTCGGGGGTGCGTTCATTACGCGAGGTAAATTTTTGCGTCCGTACCCTGACTTGCATAATCCACGGACCTTTCCTGATCCCGCAGACCCGACGTAACTGACCTATCTCACTATGCGCGCGGCTTTGTCGGAGACTACCACAGCTCACGACGGCGATGCGTTGAACCACGAAAAAAAAGGCTCGCTCTACTCTCCAACGAACTTGCTTCTGTTTGTTTGTCCCTCCCCCCCCCCCCCCCCCCTTGGGCAAGTTGTTTTGTTTGCCCACGCGGCCCAGTGCATTCAGCGACCTCGCTGCACGCAGGGCATCGAAGAGTGCGTTCATTCCCAGGGCATCTTGCTTCACGTTCCAAAGTGGCCAGGAGGATGAGCCAGGGCAGGATGCTTTCATTATGTGCAGCTTGGCTTGGGCGAGGGCTCCATGACTGTTCTTCAGATGCCCTAGTGCTGGCGGCGCGCTGACCCGTGAACCAACTGTCGGCGAAAAAGGAAAGAGCCCCACGTGACGCGTCTTTATTTTCCAACTTCGTCGGCTTTTACGCCCCGTTTTTGCCGTCTTTCGCAAGCTGTTTCGCATGCTTACGGAACTGAGGGCTTCGACCGCTTCTCGCATCCGAGTGCTCGCTGCAACCCGCAACCAGCTCGTAAGCAGTGAACCCAAGATCCTTTTTTTAGCGCGCACCGCTGGATTTTTTTTTTCTGCCGCCTTTCATAAGCTGCTTCGTTTCGCGGGCTTAGGCCGACGGTGCTTCTCACGCGTCGCTTTCTAAAACCCCGTGCGCGCGTGCGCGCAACCTAAGGACCCACGCTGCTGATCTGTGCACCAGAACACAACGAGTGATCTCTTATGCTTTTACCTTGTTTCCGATGGATCTTTTGAATATGTGAGTCCAACGCCTTGCATCGGGGGCGGCTTTGTCCGCTCACGCTGCACATGCGTTCGTGACCTCCCGCTGCACCAGGATAGACAAGCTGCGATCTCACTTTCGCGCGCGTGGAGGGAGGGGTCAAATTTTTGGCGTCCGAGTCGGGGTGCTATTGCGCGAGGAAAAAAAGTCGAAACCTTGAGAGCCGACTTGGCCGTGCGTTCATTACGCGCGTGCGTACAATGTGCTGGCAACGTGATCAATTTCCGGCTCTTCCCCAATTTGCATGCTGGACGACCCGGCAACACTGTACAAGTTAATCACACCATGGTGTCCATAAACCACGCACGCGATCATGAACGCCTCTTCATTCTAGGCGCCCCCATGATCACGCAAGCTCTCCTCGCCGCAGTACGATCAAAACAGCTCACACAACTCAGTAACGCAAACGGCTTCCTTACTCCTGCATGCGCCTGCGAGATATTCCCGGATCTTGATCGTGACCACGGCGAAGTTCGTCCGTAACTCGCCGTTGCTGGAGCTGGTCGCCAGCGGGTCGCAGTCGAAGTGAACAGCTTCCAACATCTCTATAGCAATCACTCTCATCGCTGCTGCGATCGATGCTGAACACTTTGACAGGGCGGGCGATGCCGCAGACATAATCAGCCACGGACCGCATGCTCAAAACGCGGAAGGTAAACAAGGAGCTGGCTCGAGACGCCAGGAGAGTCAAGTCTGTGAGTGGCAGAAGGGGACACCGCGCGGGAGGTTGGTGACATCACCAGCCTCCCAGCCACGGCGTCCTTTTTGAATGGGGCGGATGCGAGGGACCCGCATATAAATAGACTCTATTCACGAAACTATCGTGCCATTTTCAAAATAAATTTAGCAGGATTATAGGAACATACAATGGCGTCCTAGCAGTATAGTTATCTCATATTTTATTTTTTGGAATGTCATAACCCCTCTAAGTCAGCAAACAAACTAGGCCCAGGGAATGTATTTTGTGTTACTGGAAGGTATTTAATATGGAGACCGATAAAACGAACTGCTTCTATTCAGAACAGCTTTTTGCATCCATGAAGAAAGTGTGAAAGATGATCCATATCAAACTTTGCTTCAATGCATTCTGCTTTAGCAGGCATTTCCAAAGAATTATGTTTTCAAATATTTGAGCCAGAATGTTACAATTAATCTAAAACTTCACTGAAGCAGTTTTACAGACTCCTGAGTTAAACATAAATTAATTTAAGGGCAACATTTTTCCAGGAAGGTCTGCTGCAAGAAACCAGGCCCATTGCCAAACGATCCGAAAGCAATGCATCCAGCTAAGGTACGGTGCAGTTTTATGCTTCACCAGTGGCTCACCCTGCTGCTTTAGCACGCCGCTCACCGGTGACTCCGTGGAGGGGAGCGTGCGGCAGGACACGAGGAGAGAGCTGGAGGCCTCTTCTGCCGCAAGCCCGACAACCTCCGCATTCAGCGCATACTCAAAGACCTGCACGGCAAGACTGGAAGCCCTGGAGAGTTTTAAATTGCAAATAAAATTTCCTCCAATAAATTACATATACTGTTCCCCCAAACAGCTAAGGGCCTTAGGAGGGGTGCATGTGCAGAGTGAAAGAAAACTATAACTAAAGGGGTGATTGTCAGCTATACTACACTTCTTAACCTTACTAATGCAAGAAAGAAGTTTGCATCAGAGATCTTTGACTTATACAGGGTTACCTTAGGCTGAAGACAAAGAAATTGCTTCCAAAAGGAAGGTAAGCTTATATATAACTAGCAAACAGTTTATTTAGACCAGTTTCACCAGATGGTTCTCAGTCGTAAAAGAGCCTGTGCACGAAACAGTTCACTCTTTGCATGACAAGAAACTTGATCAAGGGGAGTGATCACATTCACAGACCTGGTAGAAGCAGCGTCCTCTGGATTTGCTTGCTTCTTGGTGAAGCTGACTGGCATACATGAAGCAGGAGGTGATACAGTCGGTCCTGCAAGAAGCGAGTGTGTCACAACTGCTGCCAGCGGAGAGGTGCCATCGCCACGCATGTCGACAAATTTTGAAGCGATTGCGTGTAACCCACCCAACTGCAGAGTCTGCTCCGTTGACCACCCACAGGTAGCAAAAGCAGCGAGGATCGTTTTCCGGCTCCTGCAGGGCCACTGCTATGGCAGGCGAATTCGAGGAGGAATCACAGAAAACCTGGAAGCACCAAACAATGTTTAAAATAGAGAAGTGCCTCATGCTTCGAAAGAGTATGCGCAAAACCAAACAAATGCAGAAAAAATAAAAGCACTGCAAAGATCCCTTTCCGAGAGATCGCCCCATCCCGCTTTTCTGGCTATAGTTTATCTGTAACATAAAATCTCCGAAACATCGCCCACCCCCCGATTTCCGCTGGACGTTAGGCTATAAGTACGGACCGGAATCGCAGCATCAACGACGCGATCTGCGGTACTGGTACCTTTGAGAAGCGAAGTTCATAGCGGGTTCCCCGCATTTTTGTCTGCGCTATCTGCGCGCGTGATATCGGCTCCCGTAACACGCGACGCTTGTTCCCGCTGTATATTGCATAGTGAAATGCAAATCTGCTGGCGCTCGCGATTCGGCGGCATCCGCTCCCGAAGTTCAGAAAGCAGATTCCTCGTGTGCTTGTCCGCCGAGCCTGCGAGCGCGAGTATCGATTCTTAGCTGTAACACGTGCGATGTTGCCCCTGCGGTATATATTACATTGTGAAATGAGATTCCGCCGCGCCCGCGATCTGCGGTATTTTTGTTTCCGCGATTACGTTGGGTCTGTGCAGCGATGGCCGTCGTTTCTCTTGCCTGCAAATCTGCGCTACGGGGTATCGTAGTTTCTGCGACAGGCAAGATTGTAGTGCGGGTTCCCACGCTTTTATTGGACCATGCAAACTTGAATCTCGTTAGGCCCGCGATCTGCGGCACTCTTTCCGCGAGAGATGAGAGTTCGTCGCGGGCTTCTGGAGAGTCCTTCGCACCAGTGAAAAGCAAATCTGCTGCGTCGGCCATTATGCGTGTGTCCTTTCCCGTGACACAGGAGTTCGTGCAGCGACCCCGCATATTTATCGCATCGTGAAAACGGAATTCGCTGTGTCCGCGATATCAGTCCCCACGTCACGTGGTTTGTAGCGGGTGCCCTGGTGCTTATCATTAATTTTGGATCAAGTTTTGCTGTGGCATCCCAAAGATAGCCCACCTCACGTTTTTCACCATTCATCTCTCTCATTTTGGGTGGGCACTTCTGTGGGATTCCTACGGCACCTGTGATTTACTTAAATGCAAGTCGACCCGTTTTTAAATTCTTGAAAATTTGAATTTGAACCAAAGCATTCCACCGCCGACAAAGACGAAACCATCACAATATCAAAAACACCTCGGCTTGTTACGAATTCAAGCCGGCAGAACTTGTAGTATTGCGCTATTCTCTGCGTTTATTTCCACAAATTTGTAATTTTTTTATTTGCGCAAACGAGTACTCATTGCATAGCGACTCACGGCCCAACACGTAAATGCATGGAGGTGAACACCGCACGGCGCACCCGACTACCGGTGGTGGCGGCGACTTCTCTTAACAGCTACTCCGGAGGCCGCTGGAACAGCCTCAAGCGCTCACTCAGCTCTACCTCCTCGCAGGGGCGCATCCAGAACTCCGTTTTGGGGGGGGGGGGGCGGTTGAAAATTTGTGTGCGTCGGGGGGTCCACCCATGTCAAATCGCACCACCGAGAAGGGGGGAGGAGGGGGGGCCGACTTTGTTTGGGGGCGGCCGTCTCGCCACCCCCCCCTCCCCTGGATCCGCCCCTGACTCCCCGCGGCTTCTTCTTGCAAGGTTCACAATCGCAAGTCGTTTGATCGAGGGTCGAGATCATGTTGGAGATCACATGCGTGATCATATGCGTGATCCGGGCAGTTTAGGTTTTTGGAGCCTCGCTTATGGCCATTCTTTTCCCACAAGCAACCAACAACAGCACTGTTGGACGCAAGTTTGACCCGCCAGAGCGGATGATGTTCCAGTGGAGTCTGCAACAGCGCGAGATCTTAAACTGTGACGGCAAACGAAGAGGCTTCCGCAGGCCAAAAGTCTGATAGGTGGAAATGCCTTCCGGAGTTGGAGGTCAGGGCTTGCAACGTACGCCGCAAAAGTGTGCTTAATCAGATCCTAATGCGACGGCAACGCGATCGCCGGGCAAGCGCGGAAGATGCGGGGTTGCTGATGCTGTTATTTGCGG
>JAZHYW010067234.1:0-13934 GCA_037355805.1 Ixodes ricinus | reverse complement strand
GCTCAGCAAAGCAAGCCTTGTGTATATTCGCCAAAAAGCTGAATATAGTTTACGTCATCTTTGTGCAGAAGGTACACGCTCAGCAGCAAGGCCTTGTGTATATTCGCCAAAAAGCTGAACATAGTTTACGTCATCTTTGTGCAGAAGGTACACGCTCAGCAGCAAGCCTTGTGCATATTCGCCAAAAAGCTGAATATAGTTTACGTCATCTTTGTGCAGAAGGTACACGCTCAGCAGCAAGCCTTCTGTATATTCGCCAAAAAGCTGAATATAGTTTACGTCATCTTTGTGCAGAAGGTACACGCTCAGCAGCAAGCCTTGTGTATATTCGCCAAAAAGCTGAATGATAGTTTACGTCATCTTTGTGCAGAAGGTACACGCTCAGCAGCAAGCCTTGTGCATATTCGCCAAAAAGCTGAATATAGTCTACGTCATCTTTGTGCAGAAGGTACACGCTCAGCAGCAAGCCTTGTGTATATTCGCCAAAAGCTGAATATAGTTTACGTCATCTTTGTGCAGAAGGTGCCACGCTCAGCAGCAAGCCTTGTGCATTTGCCAAAAGCTGAATATAGTTTACGTCATCTTTGTGCAGAAGGCAACACGCTCAGCAGTTGTAAGCCTTGTGTATATTCGCCAAAAAGTACAACATAGTTTACGTCATCTTTGTGCAGAAGGTACACGCTCGGCAGCAAGCCTTGTGTATATTCGCCAAAAAGCTTTGAATATAGTTTACGTCATCTTTGTGCGGAAGGTACACGCTCAGCAGCAGCAAGCTCTGTGTATATCTGCCAAAAGCTGAATATAGTTTACGTCATCTTTGTGCAGAAGGTACACGCTCAGCAAAGGCCTTGTGTATATTCGCCAAAAAGCTGAATATAGTTTACGCCATCTTTGTGCAGAAGGTACACGCTCAGCAGCAAGCCTGGTCTATATTCGCCAAAAGCTGAATATAGTTTACGTCATCTTTGTGCAGAAGGTACACGCTCAGCAGCAAGCCTTGTGTATATTCGCCAAAAGCTGAATGATAGTTTACGTCATCTTTGTGCAGAAGGTACACGCTCAGCAGCAAGCCTTGTGTATATTCGCCAAAAAAGCTGAATATAGCTTTACGTCATCTTTGTGCAGAAGGTACACGCTCAGCAGCAAGCCTCGGTGTATATTCGCCAAAAGCTGAATATAGTTTACGCCATCTTTGTGCAGAAGGTACACGCTCAGCAGCAAACCTTCTGTATATTCGCCAAAAAGCTGAATATAGTTTACGTCATCTTTGTGCAGAAGGCCACGTTCAGCAGCAAGCCTTGTATATTTGCCAAAAAGCTGAATATAGTTTACTACTATCTTTGTGCAGAAGGTACATCAGCAAGTCTTGGTGTATATTCGCCAAAAAGCTTTGAATATAGTTTACGTCATCTTTGTGCAGAAGGTACACGCTCAGCAGCAAGCCTTGTGTATATTCGCCAAAAGCTGAATATAGTTTACGTCATCTTTGTGCAGAAGGTACACGCTCAGCAAAGGACAGGCCTTGTGTATATTCGCCAAAAGCTGGAATATAGCTTTTACGTCATCTTTGTGCAGAAGGTACACGCTCAGCAGCAAGCCTCCTGTGTATATTCGCCAAAAAGCGGGAATATAGTTTACGCTATCTTTGTGCAGAAGGTACACGCTCAGCAGCAAGCCTTGTGTATACTCGCCAAAAGCTGGAATATAGTTTACGTCATCTTTGTGCAGAAGGTACACGCCCAGCAGCAAGCCTTGTGTATATTCGCCAAAAGCTGAATATAGTTTACGCTCATCTTTGTGCAGAAGGTAACACGCTCAGCAGCAAGCCTTGTGCATGATTCGCCAAAGAGCCGGGAATATAGCTTGCGCCATCTTTGTGCAGAAGGTACACGCTCAGCAGCAAGCCTTGTGTGTATATTCGCCAAAAAGCTGAATATATAGTTTACGTCATCTTTGTGCAGAAGGTACACGGCTCAGCAGCAAGCCTTGTGTATATTCGCCAAAAGCTGAATATAGTTTACGTCATCTTTGTGCAGAAGGTACACGCTCAGCAGCAAGCCTTGTGTATATTCATTTAAAGCTGAATATAGTTTACGTCATCTTTGTGCAGAGGGTACACGCTCAGCAGCAAGCCTTGGGGCGTATATTCGCCAAAAGCTGAATATAGCTTACGTCATCTTTTGTGCAGAAGGTACACGCTCAGCAGCAAGCCTTGTGTATATTCGCCAAAAAAGCTGAATATAGTTTACGTCATCTTTGTGCAGAAGATACACGTCAGCAGCAAGCTCGGTATATTCGCCAAAGGCTGAATATAGTTTACGTCATCTTTGTGCAGAAGGTACACGCTCAGCAGCAAGCCTTCTGTATATTCGCCAAAAAGCTGGAATATAGTTTACGTCATCTTTGTGCAGAAGGCCACGTTCAGCAGCAAGCCTTGTATATTTGCCAAAAAGCTGAATATAGTTTACTACTATCTTTGTGCAGAAGGTACATCAGCAAGTCTTGGTGTATATTCGCCAAAAGCTGAATATAGTTTACGTCATCTTTGTGCAGAAGGTACACGCTCAGCAGCAAGCCTTGTGTATATTCGCCAAAAGCCGGAATATAGTTTACGGCCATTCTTTGTGCAGAAGGTACACGCTCAGCAGCAAGCCTTGTGTATATTCGCCAAAAAGCTGAATATAGTTTACGTCATCTTTGTGCAGAAGGTACACGCTCAGCCAAAGCCTTGTGTATATTCGCCAAAAAGTTGAATATAGTTTACGTCATCTTTGTGCAGAAGGTACACGCTCAGCAGCAAGCCTTGTGTATATTCGCCAAAAAGCTGAATATAGTTTACGTCATCTTTGTGCAGAAGGTACACGCTCAGCAGCAAGCCTTGTGTATATTCGCCAAAAAGCTGAATATAGTTTACGTCATCTTTGTGCAGAAGGTACACGCTCAGCAGCAAGCCTTGTGTATATTCGCCAAAAGCTGAATATAGTTTACGTCATCTTTGTGCAGAAGGTACACGCTCAGCAGCAAGCCTTGTGTATATTCGCCAAAAGCTGAATATAGTTTACGTCATCTTTGTGCAGAAGGTACACGCTCAGCAGCAAGCCTTGGTATGTCCCAAAAAAGCTGAATATAGTTTACGTCATCTTTGTGCAGAAGGTACACGCTCAGCAGCAAGCCTTGCGTATATTCGCCAAAAGCTGAATATAGTTACGTCATCTTTGTGCAGAAGGTACACGCTCAGCAGCAAGCCTTGTGTATATTCGCCAAAAGCTGAATATAGTTTACGTCATCTTTGTGCAGAAGGTACACGCTCAGCAGCAAGCCTTGTGTATATTCGCCAAAAAGCTGAATATAGTTTACGTCATCTTTGTGCAGAAGGTACACGCTCAGCAGACAAGCCTTGTGTATATTCGCCAAAAGCTGAATATAGTTTACGTCATCTTTGTGCAGAAGGTACACGCTCAGCAGCAAGCCTTGTGTATGTCGCCAAAAGCTGAATATATTTACGTCCTCTTTGTGCAGAAGGTACGCTCAGCAAGCCTTGTGTATATTCGCCAAAAAGCTGAATATAGTTTACGTCATCTTTGTGCAGAAGGTACACGCTCAGCAGCAAGCCTTGTGTATATTCGCCAAAAGCTGAATATAGTTTCGTCATCTGTGCAGAAGGTACACGCTCAGCAGCAAGCCTTGTGTATATTCGCCAAGCTGAATATAGTTCACGTCATCTTTGTGCAGAAGGTACACGCTCAGCAGCAAGCCTTGTGTATATTCGCCAAAAGCTGAATATAGTTTACGTCATCTTTGTGACAGAAGGTACACGCTCAGCAGCAAGCCTTGTGTATATTCGCCAAAAGCTGAATATAGTTTACGTCATCTTTGTGCAGAAGGTACACGCTCAGCAGCAAGCCTTGTGTATATTCGCCAAAAAGCTGAATATAGTTTACGTCATCTTGTGCAGAAGGTACACGCTCAGCAGCAAGCCTTGTGTATATTCGCCAAAAAAGCTGAATATAGTTTACGTCAGTCTTTGTGCAGAAGGTACACGCTCAGCAGCAAGCCTTGTGTATATTCGCCAAAAGCTGAATATAGTTTACGTCATCTTTGTACCAAGATTTTAACTCCTCTTTCTTTGTGCCGCAACTAATAACTCGGGCTCCGCAACACTGCTGGGCCGTGACAATAATGTGGCAAGCCTGTGGAACCTTGAAGACTCCGTGATTATTGCTTTGAATAATGTACTATTTGATTTGACAATAGGATCGAACTTTGGCAGTACTAGATTTCACGATAGTTCTCGTTGTTCAAGGTCTGTTTGGGCTGGTTAGTTAGCTCCGTTGAGGGCGCTTCTCACGAGGGACTCGTGCGCTGTGGGGAAGAAGCATCCACAAGGTAGACACCGCGATTCGGGATATCTCGCTTCGCCATGTTGCAGCCGCGTGCTTGGGGATACGAATCCTTCGGAGCAAAGCTCAGGGCCTCGGTCTAAAACAGCTGCATGAGGAAGTCTTCCGTCCCATTCCCGCCCATTCGCTGCACTCTCGTGCGAAGGAGACGCCAAAGTAATAGAACACGTTTGTCTACAGTGGCGTCTTTTGGTGGTGGTGGTGGCGGTGGGGGTGGGGGAGGGGCGGAGGGGTGGATCACCGCGGTTGCAGCTCTCAAAGGGGTGCAGCTGGGCATTGAAATGGGGGGGGGGTAGGGGGAGGTCAGTGGCGGGCCACCGCCCTGGGTGCTGCTGGCATTTGCTGCACCTGATTGGTTTAGCCAATGAAAGAACTTGTAAAATGAGATGACGAATGTTATGATGTCTCGCTTTGATGCTGCGAATCAACCGGCCAAAGCCGTTAATGCTGGGTATCAACCGCTCTGGCCAGTTGATGCGCTGGCTGGTTGATCATTGACATTGTCTAAATTTCCAGACGATGTCGTCGATGTCAGGAACTAGGGTCCGGAGAAACCTTTGCAAAATAGTAAGGTTGCTGATTGTGGCTACTGTGATAAAATAGAACCGGGGTCTTGTACTCCTGATAAGATCACTCGATTATCATGTCTTCGTTCCGTGACTGCTGAGTACCCACTTGCGCCGCTCACGTCAACCTTTGCCTCTCACCAGCGTGCGCACGTCGAGCTTCACCGCTTTGCACTGGAATGCTAGGAGCAGCGACTGACCTGGGGAAGCGCCTGGCTCAGTGCGATATGCACGTAAATTATGATCAGGATTATTACAGGTCGAACTTCTTTGTCCTAATTATAAGTTCATCTTTAATTTAAAAAAAAACACAAAAATCTAAGAGAGGAAAACGAGGGTCTATATATATTCGAATAGTTCCCATGCAGCTGTCGACCGAAAGCGCAGCGAACTTTGACGTAACTCTGAGGCCAGATTCATGAGGAGCTTCTTAGTTTACGACAACTTAGCTAAGAGGTTCGTAAGTTAAGAACATCGTAAGGGGAGGAGAAATCGGACTAGCAGCACACAAGTCTTGACTCACTTCAGCCAAAATTTTATCAGAATCGCGGAAAGAAGAGTTCGATGTACTCACGTTGAGAGAAGTAATCTCATTCTTGAGGTATTTGTAGCAATGTTGGCATAAAAGGTCAGATTCTTTTACTGTCCGTGGAGCCAGTAGCTTTTCCAACCGCACTTTGTTGAGTACGGTTGGAAAAGCCAGCTGAGAGTTTTAAGCTTACGTATGCATAGTTAGCGAATTTGCAGAGTGGGGCCGTTTTGTTTTTGTGAATTGTCAGCTAATTAATGATATTACTGCTCAAAGTCCCTTTTCGCGTCAGTTATACTCACTCCTTTTGAGAAAAAAGAAATAATAAATATAAAATACATGCCAAAACGAACGCTCAAAATGTTTGGTGCTGTGTGGCAAAGCCGCTATGAGCCTATGACGAAGACGTCGGCTCGCTCCGAGTGGAGATTTGTCGTAGCGTTCCCCGTTTGGAGGTCATATGTTGCTCAATGTTTTGCCATCACAAGTTAGTTCAAGTCACTGCAAAGCGCCAAAAGGAGCTAAAAAAAAAAAGATGGAGTTTTTTTTTTTAAATATTGACGCCCAATTTTGCCACATTTTGAGAAATCAGCTGCGTTTCCGCGTTAAAAACAAAAAGACAATTAATTGTGGGCATATACTTCTTACATATTCGCAAAGAATATTTAAAGACACGCATTTTGATATGTTTTGTGAAGTATTATCAAAGATGGTGTATTTGCAAAAAAAAAATGTGAATATGTCTTTAAAGGGATACTACAACGAAATTTCGGCGCTCGTTTTTTGGTCTATATGTGTTCAAAAGAGCAGTATCACATGGAACATACCAATATCTTGTTAAAAAAGTCTCGAAAAGGAATTTTAAAACGAATTAAACGATTAGCAAAGAGCACCTGGTGGATGTCGCTAACGCCTCGTTTGTAATGCACGTCTAGGAACCTTGACAGCTAGTGACGGAGGTCGTCTCGCCTCCGGCCACGACGAGAGAAGGGGGAAGGAGGAACTCCCTCTTCCCGAGAATCCCTTTTGTGTGTCGCAGAAGTCGCTATTGTCCCCCTACAAGATTATAGATAGATTAACCCGTCACTCAAAATTCGCACAAAAGCAGCCGCTTCGGTGGCTGGAACCTCTCTCGACGTCAGCCTCGCCGTAGCTTTGCTCGTCTTGAGACGATCGACCTACGTCACGATTGCGTTGGATGTCACGTGCTCTAAGCTGGGCCTTCTCCGAGCGCTTGCCAGAGTGGGCCGTTTATAACGACAAAATACAGCCACCAGGATCAAAAATACAAACGTGCGATTGTCATTTACGGATATTGTGGATCATATTCAACCTATTTTTGAACACGACGATAATATTTCCAAATTTCGTTCCAGAGTATCCCTTTGAAACGCGTTTTTATGCCATGTTTATGCCCCGGGTGCAGCGCTCCGGAGGGTGTCGTGGCGGGCCGCGAGAAGGGGGGGGGGGGGGTGTAGCCGCGGGTTACCGCCCGGGTGCCGCTGACCAGTGACGCCACTGTCGCCACGCCAGCCACAGGCCGGCGCAGGAATGTGTGAGCCTTGCCGCGCCTGGTTTTAGGAGGAAAATACCGCAATCTTGCGCGTCTCAGCTTGTTGCACATTCAAGGCGAAAACCTTTACACTAACCCACATCCAAACGTCGTTTCTTTTTTCTTTTTTAAGGACCGGGAATTTGTTACATTAAGCCCGATCACTGGAAGGACACAGATGTCCCGCGAAGGCCAATCCAAGACCTCTTCTGTTGCATGTTGAACCTTGGAAGAGGGAAATCACGAAGACGTTACACAATTGTCGAACCTTGCAAAGCTCTCTCTCTCTCTCCCCCCCCCCTCCCCACCCACCTCGACGCGGTCCTAGAAAACTATCTTTTCGGTTAAAACCTAAAGCTACTTGCGTCATGTGATCCCACATTTCTGGCGGAAACCGCGTTCGCAGGGATGCATGCACCGTGCCAATAACTCTACACATAGAACTGTTGCCTGTAGAAATCTTCCGGGGAATTAAAGTCATGTGCATGGATGGGATCCTTCATCATAACGACGTGGTGCTTGCCGCAGTCTCTTCGGAATGCTAGGATCCCCAACCTTGATTTCTGCCGCTTTAGTGGAGACACCGCTCCAAAAACAAGAGAAATCGTCACGGAGTTGACCGATACTCCTTTTAACTGCCTCCACTACGAGCTCTGCGTGGCAAAACTGTAGGCTCTTCTTCTGGAGAGCGGTATTTGCACTTTTAATCTATCAAATACAAGGAGCATAAGCCTAAGCATAAAATAGGCATCGAATTTCTGGAGTGTCTTTCCGTACCCACTCGCTTTGGCTTTATTGTCTGTATTTTTTCATCCGATGAGCGTGAAAAGAAATTTGACTATAGTGCGTTGCATCTCAAGAAGGTAGGGCGAGGGAAAGGAAGGTAGGAGAGGAGGAAGCAGACGGAATGCTAAAGAGAGAAGAAAGTTTTCCCCTCTCTTCTCCAGCGTTCGGTCTGCTTCTTCCTCCCCGGCCTTCCTTTCCTCGCCCTACCTTCTTGAGTTTCAACGGACTATTGGGGAGGAGGTCGAACGGTGGCGTTGGCTAGCGGCCGTCGTCGGAACTATTCTGCGGGGATAACAATCGCGCCGCTAGTATTCGTTCAGCCATGGAGGATGACGAGTCTAGGCTCGTGAAAGGTAAGTGGATAATATTTATCTGCTCGAAAAACATCTACGTAGGGGTAGCATAGTCCCTGCTTGTCTCACCTTGCTTTAAATGTCGCCGCATTCTCGTTGGAAGCAAAACCAACCAACGTGTAGCCGCTCGCGATCTGCCGCGTCGCTCCGGCTGCGCGCGCCTGGTCGTGCGTGACTGACACTGTGTGGCGATGTTCGTGCGCTTCCTAGGTTGGAGAAACCGTATTCACGAAACACACGCATTGCTTTTCAGTGTCCCTGTCTCTTGCAACGATCATCAGCCACATCGGCGAGAGCAAGAGGTGATACTGGGGCATTGTTATTATGCTGACCAAGGTTCCTTTCGATTCTCCAAACTATTTTTTTATGCGTCCTATTCTCTCTCTGAGAAGTGTTGCGTAGTCGGGGGCTCGAACCAGGTGGCGTGTTAAGAGTGGAGTTGGAGCATCGTCTGCCGCAGGTCCTTAGGTAGGATTTCTTGAGTCATTGTTTCCTGGCATCCAATGCCAGCTGCTAACCGCCTCTCTTGCATCAGCGTACACAGTACACCCAGCGGGCAAAGCTCAGTCACAGTTCATTGCAGCAAGAGCCTGGCGGTGGTTGACTTGAAATAGTAGGGTGACTCACGCAGTGAAGTTCAACACATATTCGAATGCGTCTGCGGCTGCGCCCGTAATATATTACGGCTCAAGGGTATGTCATCAACCGACGTGAACGTGACCCGCTGCTCTGGTGATCCGAAACCCAGGGAGGAGGCCAGACGTGGCCTCGCGGTGCCGACCCAGACTTTGTACACCTGCGACTCGTCTCGAGCGCGCTGTTTCTCGGAGAGCTCGCACCTGTACCGGCAACATCAGGTCGCAATCCACGAGGTCTCTGTTTGGATGATGCTGGGCGAGACTTGAGGACTGCAAACCATGCGTCGGTGGCGGAGGGTCGGCAGAAAGGACCTTTACAATAGGGATGCCAACATATCGTTTTTTCAACCGTAACAGACGATAAGACATGTGTTCCAAGGTGCTTCAGGTGGTCCACTATTCTCGAAAATTCCAAATGACACTGCCTGCACGATCTTCAACGAGGTAACCTACAACGAAAGTACTATTGTCCTTTCATACAGCAGCGTGGTAAAGTTTCATGTTCAAGGCCGCAACTACAGATAAAGAACACCAGTTCATTCCATCGTGACATCATGTGATCAATGTTGACAGGGGCATCCTTATTGGACAGGGGCGTTGTGACGTTTTGATGGGATTTATGGTGACATCGAATTTGTTTAGGGGTCGAAATCTTTTCGCATCCCTCGTCAGACCGACAGGATGTCAGGGAAGGGACCGCTGTCAGTCCTTGATGGAACGTTTTCTTTGAGCCCATTAAAGACCTGGGTTGGGCAGAAATACTCAAAAATGTATTTGGAAATACAAATACTGGGATACATTAAAATAGCAGCTAAAATACTGATACTAAAATATATCTGTAAAAATGTATCGCGATACGTATCGGAAATACATTTTAAATGGAGGCAAAAAGTATTTGGAAATACAAATACACGAATACATTTTAGCGAGGGCAGAAATACAAATACAGAAATACTGATACTGCAATACATTTATCAAACTTGTTTGAAACGCCAACTGAGATGAAGCTTGAACTTGGAATAGGAAGTTTTTAATCCAGAAATTACTTTCCCGTAGGCTTGGCACTTTGCCTTGAATGTAGCGGTTTTGGACGACGAGGAGTCTTCAATGGGCTCAAAAAAACTTTTCATCAAGGACTGACCGCGGTCCCTTCCCTGACATCCAGGGGCGGATTTAGAGGGGTTCCGGATGTCCTGACCCCTCTTGATTTCTGCACGTGTAAAATTTAGGGCGTAAAACGAAGGAGAGTGGGAGGGGTTCCTAAACATATGGTACGCTGACCAACACCTGCCAGGGTTGGGCAGTATCGCTGATACAAATGTATCGCGATAGTATTTAAGAAATACATTTCGTATCTGTATTTCTGTATCGCGATACATTTGTTTCTCCAGTATCTGTATTCCTGTAATGAAATACATTTTAGATGTTTCTTCGTATCACGATACAATCAAGATGAAATGTATTTCGTTACATTTCTTTACAAATACTCTCCCATCAAAAAAAAAAAAAGTTCAAACGTTTTTTTTTTTTTTTTTCTTTCTGAGGGCACGAGGGTTCAGGAGATACTGGGGCTAGAGTGTCGAACCGAAATTTTTATCGGTTCGGTTCCGGTTCGGGTTCACGGCTTTCGGTTCGGTTCCGGTTCAGTTCCGGGAACAACATAACGGTTCAAACCGGTTCGAACCGGTTTGAACTCGCTAAATTGAGAATATATTTTCTGTGTTGTTCTGGCAATAGACACTATTTACGCGGTGGAAACGACTAACTATATAGTTTCTTCTACCGTCCGTGCAATTCACTTTTGTTTTTAGGTACCAAAATATGAAAATCAGTTATTCAATTTCGACGCAACAGTAGAATAAATGTACATTAACGTGCATAACGTCGTGTTCGTACGACTCAACATCCCGTTGTTTACCAGTCACATATATTTTACCTGAATCAAAATGTTTAAGTACAACAGTGAGGAGTTGAGCTTGTTGGAACACACCTGTAAATAGATCAGCTTGAAATTTAGAGCTATACTGTCTTTTTTGTCCTTTTATCGTGTTTAAGTAAAATCTTAAAGTTCAAGCTGATCTATTTACACGGTATAAAATGTTGTCGCGAAGTGTGGTAGGTCGCATACAATACCCGTGATTGGTACTTTGTGTCTCAGTATTAAAAGTTAAATCGTGATTCTGTCCTTGAACTAAAGAATTTATTACAGGACATATAATCACGAAATGAAATGGGCCCTCGTGGCCATATATATCATGAAATATGGTTTACGAAATACGTTTCACAATATGTATATATAAGGACGAAACAAGTGAGCTAAAAGCAATGAAATTTTCAAAATGTTACGAAAGCTTTAGGACAATCTTTTTGAGTCTATTTTTTTATAGAAACACCGAGCGGAAATCGCAATGATTGTTTTTTTAACAAAACAATGTTTATGCTAAGCACCGCGATGCATGCGACTAATCATGCAGAAAGGAGTAATCTAAATTGTTCACTCTAATCCATACGCATCTTTGCACTCAGATCGAATATGCCCAAAATAGCGCTTGCCCAAGTGAACATTTTCTTATACAGGATAAGCTGGCACGTCTGCCTGTTGAGGTTTGTTCTTGACAGGATGCCGGTCCATTTGATTTGCAAATGAGCTTCACATTTGCTCATTTATGATTTTAACGCGATAGCGTTAAAATCATAAATGTCGCAGAAAAGCCGATGTCGGTGGCGAGACTGGAAAATCCTGATTGGTCGATAGGGTCATGACGTCAGAGTTAAATGCCCTCGCGCAGAAATTTCAAACAACCTGCAATGCTCACGTGAGACAGGACATCACGCGTAGAATGAAAGTGATTAAAACGTGACATGTATTGCGAAATAAAAGTCGCTCCATGTCTTCAATGATTTCACTTTATTAAGTAATTCTTTTGCCTTAAAGAAACAATTTTAAGAATGAATTTAGGGCTGAATTCGAACCCACGACCCTTTGGGTGCGAGTCAGACACGCTCCTGACTAGGCCACACGAGGCACGCTTGCACGGCGAATGAGAAGGCAATGCAAACGAGTCCCTTTAACGCTATCGCGTTCCACTTTTAAAGGTAAAGCTTAAGCGCCCTCCAAGATTCTTTTTAGGGGCGAAGCTCCTTAGGGTATAGCCTTGTCCGTCCGTCCGTCCGTCCGTCCGTCCCATCTGTCTTCTTAAAAAAAAAAAAAATGTTTTCGCAGTCGACAGGATTTGAAGCTCTACGGGGAGACCCCAATAGATTTCTAATCCATCGCCTTAACCACTCGGCCACGACTGCGGGACGAGTAGGGGCTCTGAGATGTGGTATTAACTCAAGAGCTGGGGATGTCATGGATCAAACGTTGCATGTAGCCGCTCAACGTCTATACAGGAGAGGGCGCTGCGGTCAAATGCGTATATAATCGCGTTAAACTTTGGATGCATTGGCTCAACGTTTATAGACGACAGGGCGCGGCGGTCAAATGGATGGATCCGCTACGACAACCACTGCCTTTGCATTTCACCGACCATAAAGCAGTAATAATGAAGTCGAAACTCAACCCGGAACTCAGCACTACCTATGAGCAATAAAAAAATCAGCACCATCAGCACTACCAATGAACAAAATCAGTATCATCAGCACCACCAGAGCTTCGCCCCAATCAACATCACATTCACCACGTGGAGATGCGGTCAATTTTTTTAATAAGTAAAACCAAGCAGTATTTAATGTTCTACTCGACATGGCAGCTACTTAATTCGAGAGTTTCTGACGGTTTGCGTGCGTAATTGTCATCGTTCCCCCGCGCCCTTGTGTACTTTGTTTTTGTCCAGCCCACAGACGCAAAAAGTAATGTTCACCACATAAAAGGGGCAATAGCAGACTTCTATATGTTTGAGAAGTTATATGTGATAGGAACACATAGTTATTTAAATTAGCTTCAAAATCAGAAATTCGTGTAAGGCTGTGCCACATCACTTACAACGTGCCTGTCGAGGATGAAAACACCGGAAAAGATTGGCAGAACACCTTTCAGATAATTTTGGGGGACGAGGGGGGGGGGTGCGGGGGGGGGGGGCATTGCTTTAGGGTGGTCGGCCATTTATTTATGTTGTAAATAATATTCACTTAGTTATTAAATATATTTTTATAATGATCCCTAAATTTTAATTTATACAGTTCACATAACCGCTTGAGACCGACGCGGAAGGACGATACTCGAAACTACGCGAGCTGTTGAGTCTGCGTAAACGTGTTTTTTGCTCGCTGATTTGCAGTGTGAAATATCGGGTTGCAGGGTACGCCAAAAAGGACTTTGTGCTCACATGATAGATCAGAAAGCAAATACACGAATTGTGCAAAACGAGAAATAATTAATGGTATTTTTCTAAATAATCACTTACAGAACGCCTTACTGCAAAAAAGAGATGCGTAAAGATGCATGCAATGAAATTCCCAATTTTACATAAAGTAGCACGAATGACAGGCAAAGATTCCTAATATCTTAATATAAATCACATTTCATCAGTTTGCATGAGGTCGAAACTTCGCGAAATACTGCATCGGGAGGCTAATGTTATATTCGGTTTTACCTGCACTTGTTTTGGGCCCTCACTTTACAACACTATGCTTCAATGGTCATGCCCTCTAACATTTCTCTAGGCTGCCGTATATCATCGCGAGACTGCTATAAATACTGCACAACTTTAAAATTAGGACATCTATTGCTAGTGTTGCGAACATCGCATTTCACCGGAAAGCTGAACTGTTTAACATGGTATGCACGTGACGACATCACACTATATGCTGGTGGTGATTGTGATTTCTTCTTGCTGAAAAAATCAAATTCAATGATGCTAAATGCACGCTGTAAAAGGTTCAAGCCCAGTGAAAGTGAAGTATTTAAAAGGCATGTATTATTATTCTTAGTGCATCGTCGTGAGGAACGGCGCGAGCGTCCGACACGACAAAAGCGTGCTTTTTGGTAAAAGAGTTTTCGCAAACAAAGTAGTTTCCGGGGTCACGCTTTTTGGTATGCGCCAAGATGCGGGGAAGAGGAACCTTTACAACACAGTATGTTTTTGAAACTACCCCCCCCCCCCCACCC
>JAZHYW010067233.1:0-82806 GCA_037355805.1 Ixodes ricinus | reverse complement strand
GCCGTGTTGAAGGCAAACGTGACATTGGTAGCTTACTTCATTCTGGGTCTTGTGCTCCACGTCGACGTACATGGAGACCATGTCGGCGATTGTTTCGTTGAGCCGCTATGTCAACCCGTTGGTCAGCGGATGGTATGCAGTTGTTCGATGGTGGTTCGTTTGGCTTAGACGAAGGATCTCTTGGGTCTACTGCGCCATCGAACGATGACCCTCGGTTTTTGATCGGGACTTCGGGGGGCGCCATGTCGGAGGACGATGAAATTTATCGACTATGACAGCGAGTCCCCGACGGAATTGCTTTCGTATCGGCGTAGGTGTAAGATAATCTCTGGTGACGATTATCCAGTAGTTCTTCATCGTCGACGGTGGAGAAAGACCCAGCAAATCCATTCCAGTTTGCAGGAACGGCTTGGTTAGAGGGGTTATCGGCTGAAGGAGTCCTGCTGGCTTTAATGGCCGTTTCTCTGCGTCAGCGCTGGCACTCATTCCACGATCGTGTTTTGAGATGAACGTTCTTCGGAATGTTGGGCCAGTAGTATTTTTTACAAATTCGGGCTAGTGTCCAGCTGTAACTGAGGTGTCCTGAAGTCGGGTCACCGAGGCAGGCTTAAAATATATCTTCTCGAAGGCTGGTAGGGACTACCAGAAGCCACGGTGAATTACTGGTTCCGAAATTCTTCCTTATGAAATACACCTCGTCAAATAGCGAAGGCCGGCAGGGCTCATGAAAAGACACGAGGTAGGGTACTTCCTCGTCCTTCTAGATGCTCAATCAGGGCGCGCAGCTCCGGATCGTCTCGTTGAAGTCCTGCCATGTTGTTGGTGTCCACGCCACCAAGGAAACAATCGTCGTCATCGTCGTCGGTACGGCCTAACATTCCGACGGAGGCTCTGGACAGGCAATCGGCGTCCTTATGTTTCCGTCCTTACTTGTAGACCACGGTAATGTCGAATTCTTTCAGTCAAAGACTCCATCGAGCAAGGCGTCCTTTGAGTCTTTGAGATTTGCAAGCCAACAAAGCGAGTGGTGGCCGGTTACCACGCGGAACGGATTCTCGTATACATACGGACGAAACTTTGTGATCGGCCATACGACCGCGAGACATTCTGTTTTCTTCGTGGAGTAATTTTTCTCCGCCTTCAACAGTGTCTGATTTGAGTAGGAAACGACCCGCTCCGTGCTTTCCTGTAGTTGTACCAATACCGCGCCAAGAACGGAATTACTTTGCATCTGTGTGAATTTCGGTTTCGGCGTACTGGTGTAAATATCTGAGGATCTGAGGTGTCCGAAGTCATCGCTTCAGTTCGTCGAACGCCCACTCTTCTTCTTCTGCCCACTGAAACTCCACGGCGTCTTTCGTAGGATGTACGAAGGGCGCCGAAACGTTTGCGAAATCCTAAAGAAGCGCCTGTAGTACGCGCACACCCCCATAAATCTGCTGATGGTCTTCTTGTCCGATGGTCGAGGAAATTCGGCTATGGCAGATGTTTTCGGCGAGTCAGGGCGTACTCCTTCGCTACTGACGACCTATCCAAGGAGCATAAGCTCGCCGTAGGCGAAGCGGCACTTCGTGGACTTAAGTATGAGCCCTGCGGTCTTGATGGCTTGGAGCACGGCCCTAAGCTGTTTCAAGTGTTCGTCGAAGTCGTGCAAATATACCACAAAGTCTTCCAGGTAAACCAGGCAGCTCTGCCAGTTCAGTCCAGTTAGCGCGGTATACATGACCAGCTGGAAAGTCACCGGTGATATGCAGAGTCCGAAGGGCATCACTTTAACTCGTACAGTCCATCCGACGAGACGAAGTCAGTCTTCTCCCAATCTCGTTCACCGACCTTGATCTCCCAGTGGCCACTCTTCAAGTCCATCGACGAAAAATATCGGGAGTGGCGTACACGGTCGTGGGTGTCATCTATGCGGGGAAGCGGATAGACATATTTCTTTGTAACAGCGTTCAGCCGTCTGTAGTCCACGCAGAACCTAAAAAGTTTGGTCTTCTTCTTCACCAGTATGACTGGAGAGGCCAACGGAATGCTTCAAGGCCGGATAATATCATCGTGAAGCATTTCTTGGACTTATTTCTGGAAGGTATCCCTCTCCTTTAACGGAACTCGGTATGACGGCTGTTGAATAGGGTGCACGTCATCATCAGTAACAATTCGATGCTTCGCAACCACTGTTTGGCGTAGCCTTGACGATGCGGCGAAGCACTCACTGAAGTCAGCGAGAACGTCAGTCAGCTGTCGTCGCTTTGGGGCTGGGCAGGACGGGTCGATTTCAGGTTCTGACGTCGTGGTTCTCTCGTGCTGCGTCGGAGAGTCGTCTTCTGACATCACGGCGATCGCGGCTGAGTCGTAGAATTTCCTCGACGTAGCCCGCAGCTGTGCCCTTTGTAAGATGCTGCGACTCTTGCCGGAAGTTGGTGACAAGGGCTACGGTACGCCCGTTCTGCAGCTCGGTTGCGCCTCTTGCGATGCCAATTACTCGTCCAAGGAGAAGATGGACGCTTCCTTTCAACAGTGCTACACCGCAGGTGGCTTCAGGGCCGACGGGAACAAAGACACTCGACAGCGGCGGCAGGTTTACGTGGCTGGTAGGGACTCGCACTGCAGCTAACGTTGCTTACGGAATACAAGCGTCAGCTTGTTCTCCGCAAGATCGATGATGGCGCCGTATTCACACAATAAGTCCATGTCAAGCATGACGTTCCTCGAACAGTCTTGCAGAACAACGAACTTCACAGGGCAGGTTTCACAGTGTATCTAAACGCGAGCAGTGCATCTCCCGACTGGTGTGATGAGATGTCCACAGGCGGATCGAATTTGAGGGCCTTCCACGCCGTAGTCACTTTTCGCAGGTGGCAATAGAGACTCCACCTGAAGACTGAGTAGTCCGCTCCGGTGTCCTCGAGTGCCGATGTGTCGTGGCCGTCGATAACGACGTTTACGTTATTCTTTGCCGTAGAAAGAGCGTCGTTTTGGTTTCTGGTGGCGTTCGAGGGGGGCATTTCGACGTTCGTGGAAGATCATGGCGGCAGGTCGTCTTCGGCAACTCCACTTCCAGTGGTTGCCGCGTCTAGTTTCCATGGCAAGGAGTGAGGTGCGACAGGCTTTTTCGTCGGGTTTGGTGCGTCGGCGAAGCTAGATGTCGTGGCGGCGGCGACCGGAACACCCGGCAGGACACAGGCTCGGGGGACTGACGTCGTCGCAGGTACTCGTCGATCTCCCGAGAGCGTTCGCCATAGCGGGGGCGCGGGTCATTCGGGTGGAACCCGCGCAGCCCGAGTGGTCGGTATGGGCATCGTCGGTAGGTATAGTCAGCCTCACCGCAGTGGCAACGCAGCGGTCGCCTGTCGGCTGTCCGCCACGTGTCGGTCTTCCTTGGCACAGCTTGTTCTGGGCGAACGTCCGCCCGATCTTTCCGGCGTCGGGGATACTGCGGCGCTAGAGGTTTACGTCAGGGGGGGGGCGCCACACACATTCGCGGGGCTCGGTAATGCTCGTCGGACCATTGCTGTGTATCTTAGGGCAGCTTCCTCCTGTGCTGCTGCGGTGACGGTAGTCTCGGGATGGAAGGCTCGGTCAACCTCCTCTTGGACGACCTCGGCTAGTGAGAGTGAGGATAGGCGATCTGCAGCAGGTAGTATCTTGCGGAACTCTTCCCGGACGATATCCCGGACGATATTCCGGAGGCTGACGACACAGGTGGTGCTCAAATGCAGATGGTTAGCTGCGACGGTTGGAGCAGTAGGCGAACCGGCAAGTCGATGATAGTAGCTTGGTCGGGCCGTCAGTGCACGCTCAATATTGCCGGTTGCAAAACCATCGACAGCCGTCAGGGAATTGCGCACCAGGCCTCCGAAAATTTCACTCTTCAAGCAGAGCATGAGGGCGCGAAGTTTCTTCTCCTCGGCGGCCTCCGAATCGGCTCGGGTGCTTGGAGGCATAGGACATTTCAAAAGCTTGTCACGCTTTCGTTGGGGCCCTGCACCCTTGATTGAAGAAGTTCTTCCGCTCGCTGCCGACGGTGGTGGTTGATAAACCTACGCTTCAATTCGGCGGCGCATGACTTCCACGATGTAAAGGAAGCTTCGTGGTTCTCAAACCAATGCCTCGAGGTGCCGTCAAGCGAGACGTATAGGTTCTCGAGGCGCTCCTCAGCCGACCATTCGTTGTGGCGGGCTACACGTTCATAATGCTGCAGCAATACCCCTACATCCTCGTGGGCTTCGCCTTGAAAGGGCGTTGCTGTGTGGCGAGTGTTGGGCAGGATGACGACGGGTGGGGAAGTCATCGTCATGGTCGTCTTTGACTTCTGTGGCAAGGGTTGGAATTCCGGCAGTTGACCTTTGGTATGGCGGATTTCTCGATCGTCGGCATCTTCTGCGAAGGGTAGACTTCCGGTTCTGAGCACCTCACTTGGCCGGGATGTCTTCAGAGGTTTACGCTTCACGGGCATAGAATGCTTTACCCCGCACCTCTACCGAAAATGTCACGAATGACGAGGTGACGAATCGATGAAATAACTGAAGAAACTGAAACGTTTCATGGGGCAAACTTCTGCCCCAAAGAAGAAACAAAAAAAAGGAACAAGAAGATAACAACACAGCGTTGCGGGCGTCAAATTCGGCGTAACAGCAGGATCAAAAGCTGAGGCGAGAGTCTCTCGACAATGTCGCGGGCGCCCTCTTATCTAGAGTGCGTCACTATCTCGAAGATTCCGCAAAGAAGGTTCGGGCGTCGCGCGCTCGGGCGAGAATGAACACGCACTTTCTAGAACAAGAAAGCAGGAATGAACGAGAACCTTCTAGAAGTCCGTGACCGAGCGTTGCTTTCTTAGCCCTGCCCGCGGGAATGTTTCTTTGAGTCAAACTTTTCGCTGAGGATGTTGTTCTATACAATAAAAAAACGGTCATGAAGGTTATTTTAAACTTCAATTACACATAAATCGAGTATCAAACTGGTGTAGTGACTGGCGCGCGAAACGTAATGAAAGTAATCCTAGAATGGTAAGGTTTTTGAGGAAAATAAAAGGTACAGAACAGATGTGCTAATTATTAAAAACAATCACACAGAAACAAACTAAATCAAATATTTATATCACTGCTATTTTTCAAGTGACCTTTCATGAGACAATCACATCAATAATAAAAAAAGGCAAACAGCATTTTGAGATTCTTGTGTAGGAATCACCAGCGCTGCACTTCAAAACTAAAATGAAGTTTGTGTTAATTTTTTGTCCGTTCAGTCCTTAAGTATGCGTGAAGTATGGACCAACCCACCTCCCCCAAAAAAGAAGAATTAGAAAGAAAGTATCTACGTATTTGACACAATCAACTTGTAAGGCCCTTATCTGTGTCGGTCTTATAGCCGCCATTACTTCGCTCAGAGAATTGACCAGATCAAATCAAACCAAATCAAGTTTATTTGTTGTCACATTTTACATGACAACAAGGACTCGGACAAAAAGCTGCTAAAGAACAGCTTGACAAAGGTCCCAGCCTCCATGCAGTTTGCGACAGTTGTAAACACATTTCAACAACTAAAATTTTGACTACAATTACACAGTGTACAGAGACGAGGACAAGCCAATGCAAAAGCCTGATTTATACATTACTAGATTTGATGGAAACATATAGACGTAAATACACAAGCCAGTGAAAAACACGGCTAATTAAAGCAATGATGCAATCGTACATACAAATAATACATCCTATTACATGATGTCTCGGAAAGAGTGCGTTTCCACTCGATAATACGCCAGTTTTTGTTTTCGAATTCGGAGAATGTACATTGAAGTCGGGAGTTTTACTTTCATGGGAAAGTATCGGAAAAATGCTTTAGTAAAGTACAAATACATGCTCAGAGAATGTACTTCAAGTAAAGTACGAGTTGTCTAAACAGTAGTATTTTAATTACCATGTACTTAGAGTACTTCCCATCACTGCTTGTTTCTTATTTTTTATATAAAAACGTTTTAGGAATTACCAAGTTTCTTGAACGATCTTACAATTTTTAAAGATCTGCATATTTTGAGTTTTGGAAGGAAAGGCAACGCAAAAAGTTCAACTTTGCGTCGCCCTTTGCAGGGGATTCTACGAGTACAGCACGGACTACGGGAGCACCAGATGAGCTTCAGAGCGGGTGCTGCATTTCGTTGCCTTCTTTGAGTGAGGATGCAGTTTGTACAACTCCTGTAGTGGGCGAGAGTTCCGACGTTGGGGAGAAGCGGGAACCAGCCCTTTCTTCAAATGGGTCAAGTCTCCTTGAGCTTCGGGACACAAAGAAACTCCAATGTTCGGCGGAAAATCCGCATTTACTGGTCCTTTTTTGCGTCGTGTCTGCTCGCTCCATGCTACTCGTAGCAGTGTTGTTGCAGTGGGGGCTCGTGAGACTTTTGCGGGGGTTTCGGACACTACAAACTACTGGAGGAATGTTTGTTCATAAGCAAAACAACCACTAAAATTGGAAAATAATTGTTAATTTGAGTTTAAAGTTACTCCGAAAAAATATTTAAAGTGAACTACTAATTACCAAAACACACATGTAATTGAAAGTTACTAAATTACTCAGAAATGTAGTTAAACTGCAGTAATCATTAATTTACAAATAGCGCTAAGACAAGGACAGACGAACACGAGGAATGGACAGGCGCTAACTCACAACTGATGGTTTTATATACAACGAGAAACAAGAAGGTGAAGGAAGTGGCTGGTGTTGAAAAAAGAAGAAATAATTCTATTTTTAGCCGGGGCGCTCTAAGAAGGTTGTTAGACTAAAAAGTCTAAAGCAGAGTAGACCAAAACAATATATTAAACATTAAACAAAGGTAATGAATTTGAACTATATACTATAATATTTTGAAGGGTTAGAAGGGTTAGAAACCTTTTGGGGCACTAGTTGAGAGTGGCCGAGCTGGCCGGTGAGCCGGTCGTGGTCCTCCTGCTGCCTCATGAGTTTTTCCGATTTTTGTTTTTTCTGTGTTTCGGGCTTGTGCCCTGGTTCTGCCTTTCTGGCGTTTCTGGCCTTTGCTGGCATGTGTGTGCTTCGGCGTTGTCCCGTCAATCGACCTGGGCGTCTTCATTTTTGAATGTCGACATTCATTCAAGATTCGGTGTCGTTCGATTGGATTGGGCGTTGAACAAATGAAACTTCTTGATAATGGTGGTTTTTTTTTTTCCATTCTTTCGACACACTTCTTTTTAGAACTGTACGTTAGGGCTATTGCAACTCGGATTTTCTTTGGGCTTCTTCAGATAGATTTTTTTAGTATTTGTTTTTTTACGGCGTAGCTGCCGGGTGTTTTTTTCGAAGGTCGTGTTTGCATGTGTTTGGTATCTTTCATTCGGGGAATATTCTTGACGTGTTACTTTCGTGCCACCATGCATGTCTGTTTTTCGTTTTATTAAAATATTGTTTTTGTTTTTATATTGTTTGCCGTCGCCGCCTTTCTGCTTAAATGTTAATAAACATCTTTCAAAATTAACTTTTGAAGACTTATAAGTTTCTAACAGTTTTTGCAACACTTGCGTCTCTACATGTGATTGGAAAAGTCAAACAAGTAAGAAACAAATTCAAAAGGACGCGAATTTTTTAGTATGTTTTGTACTTTAAATAGTTTTTCGTTTTGAAATTTTTTTTAAATATTGAAGCTATTTGGAAGTGTTTGAAACATATAAAAATATTAATTTTCGGGGGTATTAAGGATCTAGAGTACATTAGAACGTGTAACAACTTCAAGCTTAGCTGTCAATAATGTTAGTCTGATAAGCTTTCATTTATTGATTCGCAAAATTTGTACTCGCAAACATGTTGTGAAATATAACCAGAAAATTCGCTTAGAAAAATGTATTTAATTAGAAATTCAATTATGCCTTTTACAAATTTGCTTATATAAGATATACAAATACAAAAAGGTGCTTTATTATTTTACGTACTTTTGCAAATACATTCTGTTGTTATCATTCGCACCTTATACTAACATATAGCCCACTTAAAAATAAACATGCCTAAAAGAACAGTGGAGTTTATATATATATATAGCTTGCAAGCGCCGCCATTGTTAGATATTGACGGTTATTCATTCTTTGTGCATTCTTCAATCTACAACGCCTGCGGTGTAAAGCTTACCGGACAAACCGACATATTGCTGCGCATAAAATACTGGCATGACCTCGAATAACGAGACATGCAAGCTATCTTTATATTAAACATCAAGTGCTTAAAAAGCATGTTTAAACTCTGAAAACAAGCCTTGTTTTTGGAAAATTTATAGGCTAGTAACACACCAAGAAAAACATTGTATTCAGTGTAATATTCCTTTCAAAATCTAGGTGGATGTAACAAAGCATTTTCAGACACCATTACTTAATGCGACCTGTTTAAAATAATAAAATTTCTCAACCAAAAAGGTCAATAGTTGCACTCATTCCGTCCATTCTTTGTTGTACTTTTTTCCTTCATTATTGTATGCAAAGAAAGGAAGATTTATTTTATTTGCATACTGCTCTCATTGCCAAGAATGCCCACTGCCGCCTTTAATTGGAAGAAGAGTGCCCAAAATTGTGCTTGGAAAGAATTTAAAGTACATGTATTTGAAATACTGTATTTTTGTGTTCGAATACGGATGATAAATACACTCGCTAAATTTTAGTTAAATAATAAATATAAAAATACTTGAAGTGTTTTCATTCCTTATTCAAAACATTTGTGTTAGAAATACTGCCCATTCAAGGACCCTTTGGAACGTTTTCGCTGAAAACAGGAAGTGCTACGAACCTCAGCGTCCATTTCAGTAATATTGACCTTTGGGCAGAGTGCAGTCTCCATTCGTACAACTAATGAAATACAGGCACTGCGTTTCAGTTTCCTTCCTGAAACTTTAAAAGTCCTAAAAACGTAACGGTGGATTGCACAACACCCATGTTTTCAATGCTCTTTTTTAGTGGTCCAGAAATGCAGCGGAATTGCCCTCCCGGGGTACAACGTTTGGTGATCACTTCCACTTGTCAATTAACCGAAGTTAGGGGAAAGATCGAACGGAACTCTAATAGAGACCGCTAATCCACCATTTCGAAGATAGTGATGTAAAATATATTGGGTGTCTTACGCAACCTTGGTTACTTATTTCGTTATAAGTTATCAAAACACAATTTTGGATAAAAAAGTCTGAAATTGAGGGTGTAATAATTTATATAACCGCGCAACGACACTCGGTTAGGTCTTTCATATAGCACTCGCATTGGATTTTTTTTATTTAGTTGGTGTTTCAATGATATCTCGATCAGGGGCCTAGAGTAATGGAAATGCGCAGTGGTTGGAAAGCAAATCAAGACTTCGAAAATTTCCTGCATTGTACAATGACATTTCTCACCAAAGAGTTAATCACTTTTAAAGATGACTGCAGAAATCTAGAATCTAAAAAAATGTGCTGATGGGCGATAAATAGCTCTTCATAAAGTGAATGCAATATCCAAATTTTGTAATAATTGTGTCTTAGTTAACTACTCTTTAGAGCTAGAACAATACCTTCGCGCACGATGAATTGTTGTTTCGGGGAGATTTCGCCCGCACCTGCAAAACGTCCGCCATCGGTGGCGTTATTTTTTTTTTTAAGAGGGACCTTCGGTAATAACTTTAAAATTAAATTTAAATGAGCTGTGAGAAACTGGGCAGCATTTTCGGGAATAATTAGGTTATAAAACATTCGACATTTCGTAAGCGAGCTGTGTTCACGCGAATTATATGATAATTAAGTTATTACTCTCGCGTAGATGTTATTTTATCGTGAATTTTTATTGCGTTAAAAAGTTATAATAAATAACGTAATGTAACGCTAGCTGCAATTTGCCATAGTGATCACGAAATGCATAAAATAATTTTGTTTCATGCCTGTATTGATATAGTTATAACAAATAATAATTAAGAAAGTGCTCCTATGGAGTTTGAATTGTTTAGTGAATATGCGCCAAAGTTTCTTTCATATTTCATCACATAAATTTTAAATATGGCCGGCAAAAATACCAGTCCTAGGGTCGCTAATTATTTACTTATTTATTTATTTTTTATTTATCTACAA
The DNA here is from genome assembly GCA_037355805.1 of Ixodes ricinus. Taxonomy (NCBI): domain Eukaryota; kingdom Metazoa; phylum Arthropoda; class Arachnida; order Ixodida; family Ixodidae; genus Ixodes; species Ixodes ricinus. Next base: position 72,731 of record JAZHYW010067233.1, on the reverse strand, counting down.
CCGATGCATTTATATATAACCATGCATTTACATGTAGACCTCTATTTTATTCGTTTTGGGGAATTGTCTTTCAGTGCCTGAATTCTTAGTAAAAAGCCGAGTGTGGTGTAGAGTACAATCCTCGGGACTGTCTTTCAGCATTTCAGATCATAATTTTAACTTTTAAGGTACCCGAGACGTATGAAAGCTTGAGTGCTCAGGTCATAAATTAAACCGTGCGTCAGTAAGGAAAATAACCTCGGAGAATTGCCTCCTTAGAAATGTATCTTGCGTATATTTGTTTCTACTGACTTGTAATGTGAACATCTGAGAAAGAAAGAAATATACTGCCGCAACCTCGCTATCTGTTCCATCCTCAACGCCGGGCTTGATAATGTTTGTGTGATTGTTTATACACTTATTTAAGACATAACTGTACAGAGATGTCTCAGGGGACATGGTAAAAGGCATAAATGCCTGACGGGGCCATGCCACCCTTTTGGCAGCAACGGTAGCAAAAACGTAAAACAAATAAGGAGTGATACAATTTTACTCCAAACTAAAAATTTATGAAAACAAAACAAATGCATCACAAAGCAACTTAACCTGAAAAGACATTTGCTGGTTCCCAATCATTGTAAGCATTTTGCTTAAAACACATCAGGTTTTATTCCTAAGCGAGTAAATGTTCTTTTACAATATTTCTATATTGATAGAGTGATCGTACGCAATGCAATGTAGTAAAATGTACGGGTGCTCGTTTATATGGTCTGGTGTTGAAAAAACTCAACTTCTGATCTCCATAATTCGTTCGCGAACGCGATTTTGTGAATAAGTGTCGCCTTAAATCATATGGGCTATCTTTCGTGTGGTGCTTAGCATAGAACGACAATATATGGAGCTGCAATTGCCACCTAATTTCAAGTGATAGAATGTATTTATGTAGATCTCTTACGTTGAGTATTTTGTATGTCCTAAAACATGGTGTGGCACTTTTAAGAAGTTGAATGTTACCAATTGCTCGCAATGCTCGCTTTTGTATAAATAAAATACTGTCTACATTTGTTTGGGATGTTGTTGACCACCCTAAAAAGCAATAGATTATGAGGGAGTGCACTAGGGCGAAAAAATTTTCCGTTTCACTTTTGTTGGAAGATAATATCTTAATCTATTTAAAGCGCCAACAGCTCGACAAAGTCTTGTTCTTAAAGAATCGGTATCAGGCGTCCATGATAGGATTTTATGAAATAAAAACCAAACAAGCATCGAATGGTTGAAGATGGCTGAATATAAGAGTCCTGGAATTCTAATTGCATATTGGGAGGTGTCATTCATTTTGGTCTAAACAGTAAGGACTTTGTTAATTATATGTTTAAATAAAGTTTATTAGATCTAAGACATCAAGTATAACCCCGCAACCACTGTTTTGCCAATCCAAAGAGTTCTAAGATGTCTAAATGGGCATCATCATGCCAGTTTTAATCTCTTTGATTTGTTACTTACATGTCTATGTATTGCCATATGAAAGTTTTTCGGTAATTTTTGATAGCTTTACAATCAAAGCGAAGAGGACGAACTTCGGCATGTTCACAAAAGCAGAATATTAATCAAGAATGTTAGAAGCTAATTCTAAACGATACGTAATAGATACAAGACAGGACTACGAACCACACTATACAAGGGAACGCAAAGGTATTTTAACATATGTATCCATACATATATTACACAGAGAACGAAAAATGGTCGTGTTGGTGATGATAATGTCCTATAAATCGTATGACGAGAGGACACGCCTTATCGATGGGCAGATTTCACTGCACTTTTCATGGTATCTTCGTTTACGCAGTTGGTGCGCGTTTCGACTCCGTTTCATTACGCGCGCTTATTTTGCGCTTGTAGTAGCGGGTCTGCTGGAAGCGCGGCAGGTGCAGGGCTTCATTAAAAGTACCACGGCCAGCCACAGGCCGGTCGGAAGCACCTTGCAGGCCGGATTTTCCCACGGGCCGAGTTTTAGAGACGCCTGGTTCATATGAACAAAAGTATACACAAACCAAACCCGGTTACGCCACGCCGCGCTGTTGACGCTCAAGGTGCACTTCGGGTCTGTGGTTTTGGAGGAATTCACCACTCAAAAGAGCCATTCGTGTGTATATATATAATATATATATATATATATATTTATATATTGAGGATAACAAGAATGTCGGGAGAGATGTAAGAATAAGTTGTCAGTGTTTTCTGCCGCCTTAGTTCGTCTTAAGGCGTGAATAGGCGCTATGAAAGGGAAAACCAGACACCGTCGGAACACGATTGACTTGTGCGGGAAGCACTTCGGTTTGGAAAATACGGAGACTTGTGAATGTCAGGTGGTTTTTTTTCGTTCCCAAATGAAAGCGGAAAAATCATCAAGTCATCTGGACCACCCGCGGACCACGTTCTGTATGACTTCACGTATAAACGGCCGTCTGATCTTCCAAAATGTCGCCTGCTACAATTGAAACGACAGTCGTACGTGAGCTCGCATTAACACGGTAATTGCGGTGAGAAGTATTCAGTGACCTCCCTATAAGTTTGAAGGTTGTTTAGGGTAAGCAGGCTCGATGTAAACACTAGGAACAATGAGATTTCGATCATTGTTGCGCATTGCCATCACCGACATGTAAGATGCCCAAAAATGAAAATCGCAAAGCACACCGGACTAAATCAGTCCGGTGTGCTGATTTTTCAGTACAGACGTCAAGCGTCAGAGCTACCGTCCGTGCTTTTGCATCCTGATTGAAATCGCGATTGAAAAACGGAGCACAATATCAGCACATGATTCAGACTTAGCATTAATTCTGCATCGTTCACTGCGAGAATGAATCACCGCACATTACATTATTCACGTAATGTTTTGCCGTTTAACGAGCCTTGATCATTTCAATCCATGCCACTAAAGTAGTAAGACATTGCTAGGAAGACGTAGTATCAGCAATTCCAAGGCCAAATGTGCACGGGGCCTCGCGCTCGAAGCCAACCACATGACATTAAAATTAATTGTTAATTGGGACGGCGCTCTTCTCGCCCACACCCTATCGCGCATGCGCGGAGTCAATGGCGTGCCGCTAGGGAGACTCCGGTTCGCTTGTAAACCTGAGTTGATTCAAACCATATAGCCTAGTAACATTCACTGATGCATAAAACATAGCACTAGAAACATTCAATATATTATCGTGCCAACTTCTAGTAACTACACTGCCCCTCGTTTTAAATATAAACTTTGGCCCAACTAAATCCCAAATTGCCAATTCCTTACGGCAGCACCTGAAAAAAAATGTGTAAATACCGTTAAACATGACCCTGGGTAACAGGGTGTAGAACCAAAATGAATTTGGCTGCGGTTCCGGTTACGGTTCAGAAATTCACCTTCGGCTCGGGCTCAGCTCCGCATACATAAAAAAGTAACGGTTCAAAGCGGGTTAACCAGGTCTGTTCTGCTTTAGGGAGAAGCCAAATTTTAATGAATGACGAAGATTTTAGTCCACCAAAATGCTACAGCAGAAAAATAAAAACGATAAATGAATCGTCATGAAATCCCCATTGGTTGGCATCAGGAACAGTTTAACAATAGGTGCATCTGCAAGAGCAGCAATTAATAATAATAAAATTAATATAATAATAATATTTATTTTGGTTCAGGATAACCGCGGCGCCGCATAAAGGAAATAGTTTAACTGTCAGAACGACTACGTACTATATACAAATAGAAGGAAAGGGGCGAGTGTCAAGCAGTGCTAATGCCTGAGCACTCTAATTCTCGTAAACTTGTCTTTTTTTTAATTCTTAGCGGTAGTTACAAAATCGGGTTAAGCACAACTTATTCAGGCCCCACGTTTTAGGCTTTCCGGAGTAAAGCCGGAGTCCTAACCGCTCACGCAACTTTCTAACTTTTTTATCCTAAAAGCTTGTTTTCTACTGTTATTACAGCCATGTACGTTGCGAGACCTGATTTTTAAATCGATTAGATATACTTTATTTCCCCGAACACAATTAGATATTCAGGTCATTAAAACTTGGGTCCATTGACAGCATCCTTGCACTGGTCTCATTTCGATTTATTGCCTACATTAAACGACCTAAGGAAGATGATCTCGCCAAGAACATCTGGGTTCGAGCGACTTCGTTGACTAGAGTTGTAGGTACCGCGAGGAACAATGACCAACAGCAAATGCAGCTCGTGATACCGGGATCTCGCATTCCATCAAGAATTGGAGATCTGTATCTTGGCTTATTCGAGGCACTCACTTAAACCTGTCAATGGGACATTGCATTTCCTGAAACTTTGGCGAACCATAGCTGGACGCTTGGTGACCGCCCTCTACTTTCTCGAGAAGAACTTCAAAGTCGTCGCTAGCAGACGGTGGTTTTACTGAAACTCCCGATGATCCAGGCAGCTCTGACTCGGCGCCTTAATTTAAAGCACCTAAATCCTTCTATGCGAAAAACAAATGTTGCTTTGTTTTGCATATTTTTTCGCTCGTGAGGGCTACGTGGTAGCGAAGGTCAAAGAAGTGGGCCGCACAGAATGCGTCGTTTTTCACCAGGAATTTTTTCGCCGCTTTATTGCCCCAGCAAGTAGGCTCGCGAAAGGGATGTCAATCTCAATGCTTCTGATTCGACATACCTAGCCAGGCTTCGTAGAAGTCTCCAATTGTTAGTTGCTCATTCGGAGGCTGCAGAGTCACTTTCTCAGCGTAGGGAGTTTGCTACATTCTTTACTGATTGCTAGTCCTGTTCGCTAAGATGGAGTTTGGGGTTATGAGCGAGAAAATTGTTGAATAATTTCTTTAGGTCGGGCAATCGTCACATCATAGCTACAGATCGACCTCTATTCCATGGCGCAACCGAGGATTGTTTATTTAGTTTGAGCACCAAAAGCATTGACTGCGCGGTCTGCGACTAATGTTTACGTCTGTGTTTCGCACTTTTTAAAACTTCGACGGCTTCTTCGAACATTAGTGTGTCATGAACGGTGAGCTGCAGCGTCTGTGCAGCACAGTGCTTGCCCTGCAAGCAGATACCCAGCGTCTGAGGAGGTAATCACCCCTTCGACATCCTCAAGGTTGGAGGTGTCTGTTGAGACGCCACAGGGAGCATTGAGGCTTCCATATTCTAAATCGAACTATTAGATTTTGTAGTAGAGGGATCTCGATGTTCTGCTAAAAGTATTACTCCTTAGCCATGTTTCGTTTTGTTTTCCGTCGTTGTGCTGTAGATCTGCTCCGGGTCGATTCCGTAACTTGAGAGCATATCAAGAACTTCGTAGCTTGAAGTTTTTCAGCAGTATGCTGATCGAACATTTCTTTAAAAGCGACTGTTTGCAGCTGAAGTTTACCCTGTTCAGCGTAATAGATGTAACGTTCTAAAAATACAATTCGAGAATGCTTACGAAATAGTTCTTTACTTGATCAGCCATCTTTAGAATCCTCCCTCTTCTTCTTTTTCTATCCCTGCTCTGCCTGGTTTCTTCTTCTTCTATGTCCATCATCTAGCTGTCACATTATACCAACCTTTTTTTACTCATCCCTCCTGGGATGATATGGAAACACATTTCCGATGGTGGCACATTCAGTGACATTTGGTGAAGTGGTATACCAGATGACTTTTAGAATACCTTGCGTGGTAGCTGTTTTCGTCACTTGGTAGGGCCCGGAAAACTTTGTGTGTGTTCCATGGATGCCTTTCCTAACAATGACAAAATCGCCCACTTTAATGTCAGGGACTGAACGAAATCTTTTGTCAAAGTTTTTCTTCATTCTTTTCCTATAGAGCTCTTGCTGTTTATAGGTCTTCTTTTCTTCTGTCAGCACTAGATCATCTTTGATGCCAAGTTGTACATCTGCCGGCAAGTAAGGTGCAAGTCCGAATGCCGCATAGTTGGGACTACAGCCTAGGGCTGTAGTATGTGAGCGGTTATGATGGGCTACTGCTGCCTCAAGGGCACACTTCCAACCGCCGACGAAGTTCGGGTACATAAGCAAGTACTGCTTCAAGTCTCGAATCAGTCTTTCTGCGAGGCCATTCGCTTCCGGGTGATATGGGGCAGCAAAGCGCAGTTCGATTCCCCTTGATCTTGCCCATTGCTCCAGTTTTCTACTCCGGAACGCAGGACCATTGTCTGAAACAATTACCTTTGTGTTATTAAACATGTCCCTTTCTAGCATTGAAATGACGCTGTTTGCGTCTTCTTTTCCTGCTCTTGAGGCAGCGATGCGCGTACACTCGTCTATGGCTATAAGAAAAGCTTGGGTTCTAGCCACTCCTTCGCCCTTCTTTCTTAATTCGGCAAAATCCAGATGGACTACTTCGAATGGGACATCCGAGTGAATTGGCAAAGTCATCTCATTGTACCGTTGCTTCTGCTTGGCTTTGTTCATCTGGCATTCGTGACACGAACGCACATACTGGTAGATGTCTTGCTTCATTCCAGGCCAGCAGAATCGGTGAGCCAGTTTACTATACGTCTTCCAAAATCCATCATGGCCGCCTGATTCTGGACTATCATGGTATAGCCTGAGAATGGAACTTACAGCCGTGACTGGAACTTGAAACTTGCCATCGCTGAAAGTTAGATCTTCGGTTCCCTCCCACAGTCGAGTGTAGAAGACCTCCTCCGTATCATGCCTCATCTCGGAAATCGACAGACGAGACAAGGCATCTGCATCTTTCAGGTGAACTCCTGGCCGATGAAATACTTCAAACTCGAATTGTTGGAGTTCGTTTATCCATCTAGCTGTTTTTCCTTTCGGTTCAGTCATGCGTAGGAGGAACGTTAATGCTTGGTGATCCGTGAAGAGTTTGAATCTGTGGCCCTCGAGGTACGAGCGAAAGTATCGCACGGCCTTGAGAACAGCTAGGGCTTCTTTTTCTGTTGTTGTGTAATTTACTTCAGGCTTAGAAAAAGTATATGAGTGATACCCTATGACGGAGAGCTGTTGAGATGTTGGCTTTGTCAGATTACGCTGATAAAGAACAGCACCTGTACCATAGTGGGATGCATCTGTGTTCAGTTCAAAAGGCAGGTCAAAATCAGGTAAAATCAATACAGGATCAGAAGAAATCGCTTGCACTAGATGCTGGTAGGATTCTTCACACTCGTTGGACCATTCGAATGGTACATCATGTTGCGTTAGTCGCGTAAGGCACCTTGTCTTCTTTGCGAAATCCTGGATGAAAGACCTGAAATGTCCGGCAAGCCCAAGAAACACTCTGAGCGAATGGACGTCAAAAGGCTTTCGGAGGCTGGAGATCCGAGCAACGGATTCTTGCTTGGTTGTTTTAGACCTTCCGTCGAAGTTCCGCCCAAGAAACACCACCTTTCCTTGGAAGAATTCGCTCTTTTTTACATTGATCTTAAGATGTGCCCCTTTTAAAGCTTCCAGCACGTATGCCAGATGGCGACCGTGATCTTCTTGACTCTTTGAATATACAATTATGTCGTCGATATAGACGTTACAGAACTTTCCTAGAAATGGGCTTAGTAGTTCGTTCATCATCTTTTGGAACCAGGCTGGTGAATTCTTCCAGCCAAAGGGAAGTCTGTTGTACTCGTACACATCAAATGGTGTTACGAATGCAGTATATTTCTTGTACTCTTCCCTTAAAGGAACTTGTAAAAATCCTTTACACAGGTCAATCCTAGAAAATACTGTGCATCCTCCTGTCTCATCGATGATGTTGTCAATTCTGGGCATCGGAAAAGGAAATAGTTCGGTTTGACGATTAATCATGCGATAATCTGTACATAGCCGTAGAGATCCATCTTCCTTCGGTACGATGGTTATTGGTGATGCAAAAGAGGAGACCGAGGGTCGAATGATTTCGGCATCCAGCATGTCTTCTAGTTCCCTCTTTAGCCAACGTTTCTTTTCTAAAGACATGTTGTATGGCTTCCGTCTTACAATGGTGGTATCCGCCAACTCGAATGGTACTTCGAAACAAGTGGTTGCGGGTGGGTATTTGCCCACAGGTATTACTTCTGGGTAGTTGATGAGTATATCATCAACCGACCTCACATATTCTACCTTTTTCTTTGCACTGGCAAGGTTTGTGCCAGATACTTGGACTGTATCGTCCCAGTATATGTTAATGCGCATTTTCTTCATATCTGGCCGAGACAGTAGCAAGTCATAATTTAGTCCATTAATTACTAGAGCTTCGGTCTGGACTTGTTGGGATTCATATTGAATGGTCAGGTGAATCCATTTGGTGAATATTTTCTTTCTTCCGTCGTAGCCTTGAACCTCAATTGCACGACCCTCAAAAGTTCTTTCACGATCGACAACCTCTTGGTTAACTATAGTCACCGACGCTCCGCTGTCGACGAGAGCTTTTAAGGTTCGTCCATTCACATTTACATTTATATACAAGAGTGTTGATTGGGACAAAAAGACAGTCTCCATTGTTGTCGAGGGGTGGGACTGTACACCCTCCTTTATCCGTTTTTTGTGGTTGTCTGGACTTCAGCCGTTTCACGGTCCTCAAATGTTGCTAGGTGAGTCGCTGACTGCTTCTGTGGCACAGCTTGTGGACTCCAATGCGAAAGCTTTGGAATCCAGAACGACTGGGGACGCTTTCACTGAAGCTTGTTTCGCTGCAATACACAGCACCGGATAAATTCAAAATTACATGTGCGTTACATAATATCCCTCTTGTGACAAAACTGGGCACACGTTTTGTCGCCTACAGCAACACTGAAGGCAGACAAGCGGTACGGCATATCTAATTGACGGGGCTCAGAACGACTAGGGACGCTTTCACTGAAGCTTGTTTTGCTGCAGTACACGCGTGTATTGCAGCAAAACAAGCTTCAGTGAAAGCGTCCCCAGTCGTTTTGAGCTCCGTCAATTAAATATGCCGTACCGCTTGTCTGGCTTCAGTGTTGCTGTAGGCGACAAAACGTGTGCCCAGTTTTGTCACAAGAGGCATATTATGTCACGCACATGTAATTTTGAATTTATCCGGTGCTGTAGGTGGCTGGTCAAAGAAATTGGTACTTGGACGCAACTAATCGCAAATCTTTCTGGCAGTTTCCACGGCCTAAGCGCCAGTGCCAGCTTGTTTTTACTCAAAGGTGAGAATTCCAGATTCCCGAAGCAGGAATACTGAAGCCAGACGACCGGTACAGCATTTTTAATTGACGGAGCTCAGAACGACTCAAGGGCTCCTGCATTGAAGCTTATTTCTCTGTAATACACACGGGCGACATTGACGTGTGCCCAGTTACGTCGCAAGAGGATATCTATGTCCCGCGCATGTAATTTTGAATCTTTCCGACTTAGTGTACTTTACATGGCTACTCAAAGTAACTGCTACTTGGACGCAACTAATCGCAAATCTCTCTTCCAGTTTCCACGGCCTACAAGCAAGCAAGCACCAGTTCGTTTTTCCTCAAAGGTGAGCATTCCAGATACTCTAGTTTGGTGCGAAGCAGGAATAGTGAAGCCAGACGAGCGGATACGTATATTTAATTGACCGAGCTCAGAATGACCCGTGGCAGTGGCATTGAAGCTTATTTTTCCGAAATCAACGCAGACATAATTTTGAATCTATCCGGCTTAGTGAGGAATTGCCACTTGTCGCGAACTAATCTCACATTTTTATCTTGCAGTTTCTATATGGCTGCAGCTAGCAGGTGCTATTTTCATTAAAAGGTGAGGATTTCACATTCTGTTTTCAAACATCAAGTTTTTGCATGAGGGTCCTAAACAATTAACTTTCTTTTGCAGTAAATGCCAGATCCTCCAGTTCAGAAATATGTTAAATATATTTGGTATGGATAAGCCCAGTGTTTTGCTTCTTTATTCATAATTTGACAACAGCAACATTTTTTATTTTATCACTCAGAAATACACACAAGGAAAGACTGCGTTGCAAAGAAATGTCGTGCTGAACATGATATTCCAACTCGTATATAGTTTTATTGGTAGCCGATATAATATGTTGGATTCCAATATCCATACTACGCTAAGTACACTGGAATCATAAACCCTCATTGGATCACCATACGACACATGGAGTTCCAATAAGGGTTTATACGGTATGGGATTCCAATGTTTTTAGCGTATTATGGATATTGGAATCCCATAACAAACCCTTATTGTAATACAATACAATAAATGTAATGTTTACCAATATCCATAATACGCTGTTCATATTGGGGTTTTCCAATAGGGTATGGATTCCAATGTTTTTAGCGTATTATGGATATTGGAATCCCATAACAAACCCTTATTGTAATACAATACAATAAATGTAATGTATTCCAATACAATATCCGTATTTCTTTATTTCTTTATTTTTTTATTCAGAGATTACCCCGCAGTGCCCGAGGGCGTTACAGCAGGGGGTTACAGTGCTGAAAAAACACATCTTCGTTTTCACTGCACACTTGCAGCTCAGACAGCCCATTCCACTCTCGTATCGTTTTAACAAAAAAGGAGTTGGCGTACATGCTCGTCCTGGCGTGGTACTCTCTAATTTTGAAGGCATGATCGTTCCGTTTAGAAATGTAATATGGTTCTTTTAAGTAAGTTTCACTATTAATTCCAGTTTTATTTTTAAATATCAGAAACAGAAACTTTAGACACAATTTTTTACGGCGGGCTGAGAGAGGTTCCCAATTTAGTTCAGTCTTCATTTGAGTACAGCTGTCTCTCCGCCCGTACCGTCCCAGAACAAACCTAGCAGCTCTATTTTGAATTTTTTCAAGTTTGTCTATTAATGTCTTTTGTTCCGGGTCCCAGACGGCACAGGCATACTCCAAAATTGGTCTAACACATGTTAAATACGCTGTTTCCTTTAAGTTAGGGAGTGAACATTTTAGGCTTCGTTGAATAAAGTTCAGTGCCCTGCCAGCCTTTACAATCACGTCATCCACATGTGAATTCCACGAACAGTCAGTTGATATCGTAACACCTAAGTATTTATACTTATTTTCCTTGTTTACTATATCGTTATTTATGTAATACTGGGTTTCAATTTTCTTCTTCTTTTTAGTAAAACATAAATGCACACACTTTTTGGGATTTAAAGTCATTTTCCATGTAGAGCACCACGTAGTAATGCACTCTAAATCTATTTGTAACAGGGTGGCATCATCTTTGTTACTAATTTTTCTGTAAACCACGCAATCATCGGCAAACAACCGAACACAAGATGAAATACCCAAGGAAATATCATTGATATATATTAAAAATAAAAGCGGCCCTAAGACAGAGCCCTGTGGGACCCCCGATGTAACATTAACGTATGCCGAACTTTTACCATTCACTAATACACACTGACAACGCTCTAGCAAATAATTTTCAATCCATCTTAGTACCGTCAAGTCTATATTTAACATCTTAAGTTTATTTAGCAGAAGTGAATGCGAAACGGTATCGAAAGCTTTGCGAAAATCTAGGAATATACAATCTGTTTGGCCTCCCTCATCAACATCAGATGACAAATCATGATAAAATTCGGCAAGTTGCGTGGTGCAAGATAAGCCTTTACGAAAACCGTGCTGTTCTTTAGATAATAGATTGTTCTTTGTCATATGATTTATTATTTCAGTGTATAAAATATGTTCTATGACCTTGCATGAGATGGAGGTTAGTGAAATAGGCCTGTAGTTTTCGACATCTTTCCTAGAACCACCTTTGTGAATAGGAACTATGTGAGCAGTCTTCCAGTCGTTTGGCAAGAGACCCACAGATAACGACTTCTCATAGATTAAATAAAGGTAGAGTGAAACCGGATGAGCACAGCGCTTAAGCACACGAGGAGATATGCCATCTGGGCCATTAGCCTTAGTTTCGTCAATACTCTTTAGTAGCACTTCGATACCACTCACGCTTAGTTCCACTGGCTGCATTATTGGGACAGTGCTCACGGGTGAAAAACAATTACAGTGGTATTTGGGTAAGAAAACAGATTGAAAGTAATTATTTAGACACGAAGCTTTTTCTGCATCATCTACAATTACCTGCTGGTTATAGGTAATTTCGTTTATTCCTGCAACATTTGTGCCGCATCCCTTTAAGTATTGCCAAAACATTTTAGAATTTGTTTTCATCCTATCATTTAGTCTACAAAAATAATTTTCCTTAGCACTTTTTATATTCGACTTGTATTCCCGAGTCACCTCAGCAAGTTTCTCTAAGTGATTGTTACTTTTGATTTTTTTAAATCTAACAAATGCTCGCCTACGTTTTTTAATTATTCCAAGGACACGTGAAGTCACCCATGGTTTTTTTCGTTTTTTCAACTTGCCGATTGCAAAGTGGAAATTGTATTGCATTGTAAGCATACAATTTGTAACTTTGCAATACAATTTGCAAAGTTGCAAATTGTATTGCATTGTAATACAATAAAAATATATTATTTCCCAATATCCATAATACGCTGTTCATATTGGGGTTTTCCAATAGGGATGACATTTGAATATGATCACAAATATTCCTGTTTTGCTCGAGGTCGCCTAGTTTACACATCATATTGGTGATCTTCAACACAGCAGGAAGATTTTTGACCAGAATTAAACGTTATTGTTAATTGACCAAATGTGGCTGTCTGTGTAAGTCCTTCGTGTCTTTATTCTTTTTACTTCTGTGTTCATTATTTCATTTTTTTCTCATGATTTAGTCTTTCGTGTTTTTGTTTCTTATGGGGTAATCGTTTTCCTTTTTTGAGGGTTAAAGATATGATGCCCTCTTCATTTTCTAGTCCGGGAAACAGAGGTGACTTCGTCGTGTTCAAGGAGCAGTAATGACCTTGTCATCTTGTATTGCCTCCGGCGAACAATGGTGTCTGTGTGCGACGTACGTGGTCACAAGGGATGATTTCGGGACCGAACGGAAAACCAAGGCCAGCGAGAAGCGACTGGGGGACTTTGAACATCGCACCGTGCAAGGAAGGACTTCAACGACGAGGCTAGCAAGCAAGCCCATGTCAAAACTGCAGTGCTCGACCAAAGAGGTGAATCAGTACTGTGACTCTGTGAGTGAGAATCAAAGACTTTGGAACTTGCGAGTAGTTTACAGCATAATTGTCGCCTTCTGTTTGTTTTATTATAATAGGTGTCCGTGTGTGATGTTACATTTTTAATTTTATTGGTTGTCAGTGTGATATTACAGTTTCTTATCATTTTGTTAATGGGGAAGTCCTAGTTCGGAGTTTTGGCACTTTTATGTATAAAACTTTTTTTGCAAACCATATTCTCTGTCTGCTCCCTCGACAACCAATCCCACCAAAGGGCTGCGACTTTCGGATGTCGGATGATATGTTAAAATGTTTTCTAACTAGTGATTGCCTGCATTCTTATCTTTGTAGCATACATATTTGTCGGAATGACAAATTCCGAACCAGGCCAATAAAGATTGGTCTTTGGCCTATTCTGTAGATATATCTACGTAGACACACGTTTGGCGGTGTGGGATAGCAGTAAATTGTGTATTTTGTGGATATTCGTAAACATGCATTATACGATCTCATGTCTGGGCCTGGGAAGTATAGTACCTGCCCCATGGCAATAATTTTCATGTGATGCTAGAAGGAGCATCACATGGAGATTGCTTTATATGGGGTGGGTACCCTATCTGACAGGCCCAAACATGGGATCATATAAAGCAGTCTATATGTGGTATATAAAGAATTGGGTAGATATTTATCTATTTATTTATTTCAATACCCTCAGGGCCGATAGGGCATTACAGAGGGGCGGAGCATATAAGAATTCACTCAAAGAAAATACACACGTAAAAGGCAGTGATTCAAACACAATCAATTTGACAAAATATTAACAAAAGTGATTAGTAAGCACTTCTTTAAATAAATCAAGTGATTCGATAGCTGCTAAAGATGCTTGAAGGTGGTTCCACTCAGAAGACGTTCTTGGTATGAAGGAGTCGTTGTATGCTGATGTCTCACAGTGAGGAATGCCGACCTTGAAACGGTGATCAATGCGTGAAGAGATATATGCGGGGTTAAGGAATAACTTATCTTTTAGCGAAGCGTTGAAGTGATAAATTTTGTAGAAAAGGCATAGACGAGATATTTTTCGCCGTAAGGAAAGAAGAGCTTCAAACCCAAACCCAAATGCTTCAAACCCAAAGTGAAGGCGAAGGCTCTCATCAACCTGCATGCCAACGACGAGCACGCGCGGTACGTGGACGCGGCCGAATATCAACGGAACGCCTTCGCAGCGGTTGTCATCGAGGCGTCGACCGGCATCACGAGGACGGCAGCGAGCGTGGGAGGCGCTGGAGCGGAACAAGCGGAGGAGGTGGCCATCGCCCTGGCATTCGCCGACGCAGACTGCCACACGGTGCTGAGTGACTCGAGACAGGCAATGCGAAACTTCACCAAAAGCCAAATCTGCCGGGAGGCCGAGAGGGTATTGCGAGCGGTCAAACTGCAAGACAGAGAAGTGAGAATCAGGTTGTTCCCGGCGCACGCGGGCGACGCGTCGCAACACAATGATAACCACAACGAGACGGCACACGCAGCGGCTCGAGCGCTAACCAACCGCGCCCCGGCGACAGACCGTCCGACGTGGTTGGAAGCCAAGGACCGCATGACGCACTATAACGACATCACGAAGGCCGACCGCCTGGCTGGCAAGACTCTCCCACCCCCGCACCTGAGGCTGAGTCGAGCGGAGGCGGTACTACTGAGGCAGCTCCAGACCGGATCGCTACCGAGCCGAGGACTGATGCATCGCGTGTACCCCGAGACATACCCGACCGACAGGTGCAAGGTTTGTAGGGGAGAGACGGAGATCACACGCAGATCTTGTGGGACTGCATCAAACACCCAGAGGAAGCAAGATCAAGAACGATTCCGCCGCGGCTCGAAGCAGCTGCGAAGAGCTATGACTAGGATCAACAGCTTTGGGCCGTCCAGCAGGTCCTCGGGGCGCTCGAAAGGCAGGGACCCGGTGAGCGGACAACAGCGAGCCGAGACCCGCGCCGAGTAACGGCAACTCCGAAGACGACGTAGGCCCTCGTCAGGGTGCGCGAGCGCCCAACTGCAGGCACACATAAAGTTTGTTCCAGTCCAATCCAATCAAACAAAAATGCTTCAAACAAGTGTGTGCCATCCCAGGTGGAATACTCTGAAGAGGACTAGGATTTCAGACCTTCCGGCACGCGTTCCTTTTACCTATATAAACGATTCCAAGTAAATTTCCAAAAATAAGGTGTTGGCAAACATACAAGTGCTATTTGTTTTAGATATATTTTTTAGAAAAAATACTGCTGCAGACGCCAGCAGGTGCAGCGCAGAGAACTGTGTTCTCGGCGTTCTTTGATGCTTAGATAATTTAGCATACGTCTTTCGCGTTCGTTGCAGGTGGAGGCACGGGTCCGAAAGTGGCAAGTCTGCGACAGTCCTCTTGGCGCGAGCGCATAGAATGCATATTGGAAAGACACACGCTTGAGCAGAAACAATCGTAGCGAAAACAAGAAAACTAAAACAACGCTTCGGGGAGGACCGGCGGACGGGCTTCGCAACTGTGGGCTTTGCTAGAATCATGTGCGCGTGCTCAGTGTACTCAACCTGTACTCAACCGCCGCTGAAGTCATTCGGATATGTAAAAAGAGAAAGGTAAATGCATCAGCGTGTTCAGAAAGTTGTGACTGCAGAAATTGGTTTCGATAATTAATACAATTAATTAACAGGCTTCTGTAAACTTGAAGTGTAGGCAAGCGAGAAAACGAAACTGATCGAAACGTGACGTGTAGCGACTATTCATATTTATTTATAACTTGCAGTTCACTTTTGCAATGAATTACATTAGAGATACGAGCGCTTTCCTGAGGGCAGTAGAGGAAAATATTATATACGGGTAAATCTTGCACAGTCTTTTCGTATTTATGCAAAATATGACAGTGTTCACCATCCTAATCGGTCACAGAAAATAGAGCAGTACATAAGCTGGTGGTGTCGACTAGTCGTGTGTGTAGGAATGTAGAGTGTCAATATCTCATGTTGTACCTTCTGCTGTTTGTGAACGCGTTCATGTATAAAATCTTATGGTGTCTGTATGTCGCGTATGTGTGAAGTGTGGTGTGGAAAATGTACGTTCGTGCATGTCTGGCGACGAGGCGCTCGGAGCAAAGACTGTTGGTTTCCTTTCTTTTTTAGTTTGAGCGCTGTCCGTTAGGTGGCGCGTGCCGCCGAAAAATTTCAGGAGTCGCGTGTTTACCACGTTTGTGTCTACTTATTTGAGTGAAAAACATGGAGGCGTTCCTTCGTGACACAGCAGCCACGGAGGGTTCGGTTTTCGGCCTCTCGTCCCAGTGGGATCAGTCCCATAACCAGTTGAATGGGTGTTCCGTGTGGTGAATAGCGCCAAGTGCGTGCACATACGCGGTGAGGGTTACCAGGGACTTGAAAGTGGATAACGAATGCTAACAGGTGAGCAGGAGCGTTGAACGATCGGAACCTACGCCGCTTGAATCGGTGATGCTTCGCCTCGCCGCTGTCAACCGAAAACGCCGTATCACTTGCGGCAAGCACAGCAAGCAGATGCTCTGTTCAATAAAGACATCATTCCATTTGTCGCTATACGATTCCTTCTTTGAATGTTTTCTGGACGCGAAGTAAATGTAGCCGGCCGCGCGAAAGCAGTCGCGGACAAACCCCTCGAATGCCCCCCCTCACATCGTCGCCCCTACTCGTAATAGGTGTGGTGCCGGTGCTTCAAGGCGCGTTTTGGAGTGCTTAAGTGCGCATGGAAGGCAGCGAACGGGCGTACGCACTTGAGAATCGTATTTTAGCAAAAGCAGTCCAGATAGCTAGGCCTTACTCGTATTGCTCCACTGTCGCTTGCAAGCCGCCATGTTGCTTTTGGGGGTGGTCACTGACTACCTGTTGATTGCGTGCCGTGTGACTACCCATGGGGTCGTTATTATAACTAAAGGGGGTAGCAATATCTGTGACGGTTTCTGACTTCCCCAAATGTAGTACCCTACGAGTACCCTTTTGTTGCGAGTGTATGCGACCAAGTATTGCGTGAAACTGAACACATCCGGTGCTGAGACTCTTGCCACAATCTGTGAGGCCTACTGGAAGGATTCCATGCCAATAACATACGTTTTCGAGTGGCATAAGAAGTTTGAAGAAGAAAGCAAGGACGTTGAGGAGCAGAAAAGCACAAGGCATTGGTCGAGAAGCCTTAGTAAGAAAAATGTGGTAAAAGCGGAATATCTTTTGGGCTCTGATCGACGTGTGAGTGTGAGAATGATTGCAGAAAAGTTTATTGTATAGAAATACATCGTGCATTGTTACACGATTAGCAGCCGAGGAAGGTGTTTGCCGAATTGGTCAAATGCGCTAAGCCACGCGCTGCAACACGTGAGGGAGTTGCTGGCCAACCACAACTTGACAGCGCTGCTTTAGCCTCTCTACAGTCCAGAACTGGACCCGCTCGGCTTCTTTCTTTTTCCTCAGATAAATCATGCCAGAAAGGACACAATTATGAAACGGTGGAAACAGTCCAAATTGCTTCGACGCAGTGTCTGAAGAAGAGTCCAGTTGCAGAGTTACAGGGCGCGTACCTTGCGTGGAAGAAGCGTTGGCAACGGTGTGTTGACGGAGGAGGACGTAATTTTGAGGATTGTTTTACGCATTTTACATATATCTGCAGTAGTTTTATTCAAGTTGTCCCCATTTGTTTTGGACATACCCAGTGGCGTCACAAGGGGGTGCGGGGGGGGGGGGGCGGACCGCCCCGGGTGCAGCGCTTCGGGGGGTGTCGCGACGGGCCATGAGGGGGGGGGCACGCGGAAGGGGCGACAAGTGGAGGGGTGGGGGCTGTGTCGGCGGGCGACGAGCTGGAGGAGGGGGTGTCGCCGCGGGCCACCGCCCCGGGTGCCGCTGACCCTGGTGACGCCACTGGACATACCCGTGTATTGCTCGCGCGAGTGTCTCACCAAGTTTCTAGGCACTTCGGTGTCGTTCTCTCAACAAGTGCTTGTATCAATGTATGCTTGTTGATAGGACACTCAGTTTCTATTCGGGAGTTTGCGCTTTCGTTTTCCGGAAGTCGAAGTTCTGCTTTCACAACTTCTTTGGAAGGGATCTTCTTGAGAAATACATAATTCCAGATTCCAACCTTGTCCATTTGGCTGATGCTGCAGCAGGTCGAATGTCCTGAGGTAACTTCAAACATCTTGTGATTTCAGGCCTCGAACAGGTTGCGTTTGGAAGCTCCTACTTGGCACAACAAAATCTACATATAGCTGGTCCTTTACTTTTGTTAAGCACATCGAATTTTACCCATATTTTTTAATGGAGTCTCATCATGTCAGCGAAAATTTAACCATAATCAAGCAAATGGTATTTCCGAGTTCAGGGAACTTGACGTGTTTCGCACGAAAGTTCACAAAGCTAAACCGATCTACGTGTCGATTGGGTTAAATGCTTTTGGATTTACTCTTTGTATCGGGTGTCTCCTGATGACAGTTGTCAGAGGAGTAGCTAGAAATTCGCTAAATTTACAAACGTTCGCATTAATGCTAAAACAATTGTGTAATATGGTACAACACCAAAAGAATTCGGAAAAAAAAAACTCTTGCAGCTAACGACCATTATCGCTATATTTTACATTATTGCTGGATTATTCTTGTCTAGACAGTTTTTAGATGTTTCCAAAACTTAAAAGAAAGGATTTTTGTAGTTTTTTTTTGTCCTTGAAAAGTCAGAAAATTTTCATTCCAATGATTGCAGGATGTAGAAAGATTAATAAAACGGTACTCTATATTTTTTAAGCTATCTAAATTAACTACCGTTTATGAATTTGAGACTTTACATCTTTTTGAAGGGAAGGGCTGTACACGCCCTAATATGCTCTAATATCAGGAGTAGCTATTAACAAAACGTCAAAATCATCGTGGTCCCAAAACCGACTTTCGAATTTCCCCGCACTTTACAGTGGCATGACACCACATGATGAAACACTGGCAGGTCGAGGAGAGATTCTAAAGACAAAGTATTTCCCGCATTGTTTATGAGCTGCCGAGCGAGTGTTGAAGTGAAATTCACCGGCATTAACTTCCTTCATCAAAGATATTGTAACTCATCAATATGTGTATATCAATTTGTGTATATCAACTCATCAATACATCAATACATCCCAGATGCGGTTACAGCTTTACAGCCGTAGCCACATCTGTTGTCACTTTTTCAGGCTTGGCAGTAAAAAATCGCTTTAAAAGAGTGACGAACAGTTAATAAAATGTATAGCCTGGGGGGATATTCTTATATATTCTTCGGGTTACTAGTTCAAGCGTGTCTATTGGCTTGTTAAGCCAATTTTAGGTAAATCAACCACTATGAACAAAACATCAGATTACCCTCTTGAGGTTCTATGGCGTATACATTGGGTGTAAATATATGCAGCCGCCTCAGGCCATGAATGATGGAATGAGCTCATGACGGTTTTTAATACCTATTAGTGGGAAGGGGACTCTTACTTCAAAGACCAGTCTTCCGGAGCCACTTTTTTCGGTCAATGTATAAGGACGCCACAGTCAACCAGAGGTGTTATGAGCTTCTGTCGAACCTCGGCACTTCGACTAACTCAGCAAACCTACGGCATTTTTGCAAAGTTCTACGAATTCCGACTTATGGAGTGTTTTGCCCGACTTATACGAAAATTTAATAGTTAGTATAAAATAAATTATAAAGTAGCCTATTTTTTGTATTTTTATAAAACTATTACCAGTGTTCAAGCAATTCAAAGAAAATATACATGTTTTTAGTGCTTTATTTACATTATTAGGGTAAATTAGTAAATTCATTATAAAGTAAAAAAAGAAAATATATTGCACTTTTCCTCTGCTAGGTTGAGTCAGCTCCTTTTCAAATTTTCGCTCATACGCACAAAAGTTAAACTTCAGTTGAACATTTTTCCAACTTTGCGCTGGAAGTCCGAAAATGTTGATTCTGATCTTACTAGGATTTCGGTAGGTTCGCAGTACTCCTATTTTCAACTGACTCGCGGAAAAGGTGGGAGGCGCAAGTTCCTCATCCATACACGATATATTTGTTTTAAAAAGCCGCGAAATGTGCACCAGCGCGGTTTATGCGGGTGAGCAACACTGTCAGTGGGACATAATATAGGGGCTAACCATCACGGTAAGTAATATTACCCCAAAGATTTGTTAATTAATGTTTTAGTTATTGACTATAGACATATCGGTCCAATTAGAAACTGACTGGGCGTAATTGAAAAACACTAAACCAGTCGATATTAGAAATACTCTGAGCACGTGGGAAGCGCAGTAGCACGCTAAAGTTAACCCTTGTCCAACTAGCACGGGGCTGGGGTGAGAAGACGTGGGTGATAAGTGGGTGATAAGAAACGAAAAAACTGCGCAGGCGCGTCATTGCACCGGTAGCCTTGCTCCTGCTGCACCAGTGGGAACCTTAGGTGTCCACCGTAGTCACGGCTTGTGGTTTGGGCGCCGTGGGACCCGGGAAGGCAGGGAGCCAGCCTTTGGGGGAAAGCGTTTGAATCGGGTTCGAAGTCGTGCTTGAACCAGCTCCAGCCTAGAACTCCCGTCTCGTCGAGTCTTCCTTGCGTCGCCACCTCGGCTTTTCTCGTCGCACCAATCAGCGCACACCACGGATAACAAAAAGATAACAATCACAAAGCCCGATAACCCGTCGGTGACGGTGCGCGCTGAATCCGCTGCCTCATGCATGTCGCATACATAACACGCCCCCCCCCCTTTTTTTTCTTTTCCAATTAAAAGAATATCATAATTTGTGTATTCCTTTACAATCGTAGCATTCAAAACAAAAAAAGCGAACTGCGCGCACATTCCCGTCCACTCGGCGTGAATGATCACAAGAAAGACTGACAAACTTACTTCTTGGAGAACATCTATAGTACATTAACCACAAACAAAACTCCGCGCCACTACGGCCTTGACAACGCATCAGCAGGTATGTTTCTCGTCCCTTTTACATACCGTACATTTAGGTTAAATTTTTGCAACGCAAGCACCCAACGAGTCAGCCTCGCACTATTTGGTGCTGCTGACGCCAAATACTGCAAAGGGTTATGGTCGGTGCGAATTTCGACCTCCGCCCCAAATAGCCACGTTTCTGCACCAAGCTTTTTTTTTACTGAGAAACGCCACTGGGTACTCTTTCCCATCATCTGCACTTTGGGCGAGACATGCCCCTATCGCTCTATCCGATGCGTCGGTGGACAGAACAAAACGCTGGTTGGCATCTGGCGCTCTCATAACCGGAACCTCCATCAGGAGACGTTTTGCCTTCTGAAACGCTTGTTCCTCCTCGTCACCCCATTCTAGAAGCTCTTCAAACTGCCTTTCTACTTCCGCTCTCATTTTTGTCGGCACCCTATAAGCATATCTTTTCTTTTGTTGTGAATTTTCAACAAGTCTTATCTTGTGCAGACCTTTTGCACACTTTCATCGCCGCCTAGAAAATACACGTACAAACTGCTGCACAACGCTATACATCTCCTTTTCCTCCGCGGTCTTCTGTGACTCAGGTTCATCTGCTGCCCGCCCGTCTGTGGGGAGTTCCTCCACCGAACCGAAGTCCGGATCATCAAAGATAACACCAACAGCATCAACGCGTGCCACATATGGCCTGGGTTTGTTGGCGTGGATCCACTTACGGCCACCGTCAGGCATCTCAACTACGTAGCTGTTCTTTCTCCTAACTTCTAGTATCTTCGCTGGTCCCAACCAAGGAAAGCTCATCTTTTTACCGCTTATGTCCTTTAGTAGCACTAGATCGCCCCTACAGAAGGCCTCTTTCGCGCGGAAATCGTAACGCATGGTGTACGACCTCTCTTTGTGCTCTGCCTGTAGCCACAGTGGCTTCAGCGACTCGTCGTTCTTCTGCTCTGTTCGAAACTGAAGGCAACTTTCAGATTCTATTTCGTGTAAGTCACTTCGCTCGTCCTCAGACTCTACAATCCTGTTGGCTACCTCCAACTGTGTGCTCACCCCAGATGCCTTTATCACAGGCCCTTCCTTCAATACTTCAGCCTCACAAGAAAGATCTACCTGGTGTGCCAAGGGCATTTCCTGTTCTACTCCTCTTAACGTTACTAAAACCTCAGGTGTGAGTAGTGCGTCAAAGTCTCCGGCAAGCTGCTCGGTTACAGCACAGAGCAGTAAAGTATCCACGCCAGTATCAAGCGCACTGCTACCAAGTCCAAACGGGACATACATGAGATCGGCTTCCACCTCGTGGCCGAAAGCGCCGTTCAACCGAACCTTCCCTTTTCGATTACTCATCCAAAATGGTGGCCATCGACCTTCGAACCACTGTAATGTCTGCCCCCGAATCAATCCTGGCATTCAAGCGCTTGTCTCCTGAGCGGAGTTGCACAAATCGCTCTCCGTCAAGCACTTCGTGTTGTTCAGCCAGCGATACTAGGTTATCATGCACCTCGAATGTTTGCTCAGCTTGTTCGCAGTCTAAAGGTCTTTTTACTCGTGCCGTTAGCTTAGAATTGGTCTCAGTGCAATTTCTCGCCAGGTGACCCTGTTTCCCACAAGCGAAACAGCGTCGAGTGTCGCCGACATAGCTCAGTATGCCCTCTCTCTTTCAGAGGCGTCAGAGACTCGCTCTGACCAGGGTCACCAGTAGCGTCTGTCTTGTGGTAGAGTTCTGGGACCCTCTGTGCATTACTCTCCTGATGGCATTCAGCGAGCTTAGCTATCGCCTCGGGATGCAGCCACTCCCCCGTTTCGTTCAAGGCAACATATGCTTTTGTTTCATTGGGGAGAGACTCCTTCAACTTATCCGCGACAACTAGTTGCAACAAGTCATCGTAAGTATCCACTTTTCTACTCTTCACATAATAACTGAAGTAGCTATTAAGTCGGCCGGCGAACTGGCTCCACGACTCTTGCCGCAATTTGCCTGCCGTATTGAACAGTCGTTTATATTCGTTTGGAGACAATCTTAGCTCACATAAAATTCGTTCTTTTAGCTGAGCGTAAGATGGCAGTTCCTTCATGCCACTGCACATGATCGCTGACCTGACCCTGTCAGCTATATACGGCATTATCAAAACCGTTTTCATCTCGTCAGGAACCTGAAAGGATCGAAATATTACTTCTACCGCCTCAAACCAGCCAGGCACTAAGGTTTTGTCCCCGGGCATCCGGCTGAGCACATTACTCAAGAGTGCAGCATAGTGAGCTACCCCAGATTCTGGTTGTAATCCCAGCCCCCCATTGGCACCACCACCATTCTCCCTCTGCAATTTTGGAGCTCGATTTGTGCCCGTATTTGTTCGAGCTTTATTTTTTCAATTTCCAACCGAGTTTTCATCACTTCAGCATCAGTTCTCCCATCATCCTCTGATGCGTCGTCAGGCCCCTTAATTTTATCAGGCATTTTACCCTCCTCTTTGCCCGACTCATAGTTCTTCGCCATTGCTCGAGTGATCATTCAACCGAAATAGACAAGCATATGCGCTCACCAATTCAGGTTGACCAGCTCTTCGTCGTCGATGGGCAGTCGGAGGCACTGGCAGCAGAAATGCCTAGCAGGAATGTCTCAGGGTCCGTGCATCACTGAAGTCCAGATTCTACCGCTGGCAGGCAGTAGTTTCTTTCTCTGTCGAAGACTGGAAGTCTTGTTTTCCGTCCGCTGGTTCTTGCGCCGAGGCTGCGTCATGCAGCGTTCATCCCACTGGTCACGCCAAGCGCTCGCCTGGCGCCCGGTTGCATGGCCGCCGAAGAGCCGAGTTAGCGTGATGACAGCACCGTCCGTGCTGTGCTCCGGACTCGCCGCTCCGTCGCATATGGTAGACGAAAAGCGTGGCTTGCTTGAACTGGCAACGTCCGTGTGGTATGCCGGACCCACCGCTCCGTCGCTTGTGGCAGGCAAAAATCCGGGCTTGCTTGAACTCGGCGACGTCCGTGCGGTGTTGGAGCTGGCCGCTCACCCTAAGGTTCCGTAGCTGAACTCCCGCTGTCGACTGCGCCAGTCACGGCTTGTGGTTTGGGCGCCGTGGGACCCGGGAAGGCAGGGAGCCAGCCTTTGGGGGAGAGCGTTTTATTCAGGTTCGAAGTCGCGCTTGAACCAGCTCCAGCCTAGAACTGCCCGTCTCGTCGAGTCTTCCTTCCGTCGTCACCTCGGCTTTTCTCGCTGCACCAATCAGCGCACACCACGGGTAACAAAAAGATAACAATCACAAAGCCCGATAACCCGTCGGCGACGGTGCGCGCTGAATCCGCTGCCTCATGCATGTCGCATGCATGACAACCGTGCTTTTGCGTGCCCCAAGTCTTTATACTATTGACTGAATAAGTGAATTCCGTTGATGTTCGGTAAGTTTCTAAATGGAGCAACATGTTTATTTTCATAAACTAAAACGTTATGAACATAGTTGAGTTCAATTAGCTCACTTATTGTTACCATTAACCCATTCAATTTGACTCTGATTAAGCAAAACTAAACAGTTATAGCCAAAAGAGCAAAAAGAAGAAGTCACATAATAAAATAAATAAATCTTTATTCCGGAGGATAAAAGCACTAGAACAGAATGGAAAGGCGACAAAAGGACGAACGCACCAAAAGGCGTTCTGTGGTATTCATTATTCGTAGTCTCTTCCATTCTTAATTTGCGCTTTTATCCCCTACAATAAATGACCCACTGGCCACATAGACTTTTACACATACACTTCATTTTTTGTGAGCCTTTTGTTTATTAGCTTGATCGGTATAATTTTTAGCAACTTTTCCGATTAACCAGTCAGACTACGCATAAACGAGCAAATTTATTGAACCAGGCAGTCTCAAAAAGGTAGGAGAGACCAGTATAGAGCGAGAATGAAATACAAAATAGATGCAAACACGATTATCGTACGACTCTCCGCGATCGGCCGGATACATGCTCTAGCGTTTTGCCAAATCCCAAACTTGCTCCAGCTGGGCCTCAAGTCCGATTTTTCAAGTAGTTTAGGGCTGGTTCGACGAGCTTGGAAACTTTGGCAGCATGGATACATTCTCGAGGAAGGCGTAAAGGGGGCTCCGCCTGCAGGACTGTGTGCTCAAGTCGCACGTGAAGCTCTGAGGGCAGCAGTGCGTGAGGTCCGAACAGCAGACCCCAGAAGCAAGGGGGCAGCAGTTGCACTTGCCGCTGGGCGTCTTGCAGCACCTGGTATCCCCAGGGCAGACGTGGCTGTCTTCGCGCGTGTTGTTTAGTACTGGAAACAATGAGGCATGTCACATTATCCTCCGTAAATCTAACAATTGTTAGTTTTGGTGTCTTGTTTGCTCTCGTCACAAAATCTTTTTAACGCTGCCCCTCAATCCCAATATATTGTCCGTCCGTCCGTCCGTCAGTTAATTTTCCACTAAATTTAGCAGAGAAAGTGGCGTCACGTGAGGTCGCCTGACGTCACGCGACCTATACACCTCAAGGAAATTGACGGCACATGTCCGTCCCGTAAACTCGGTTTCGCCGTTAAATTTAGCGGAAGAATTCAAATCTTGTGGACAAAAATCTGGAAAATTCACGTCTGGCGACCTAGACACGAAGTCAGTTTCCTCGCTAAATTTAGAGTGATAAATTGACGTGACGTGGGCTCACGTCACGGGACTTATGCAACCATTCAGTTTCTTCGCTAAATATAGCTGGAAAATATACGTCACGCGGGAACCCCTATTAGGATAACATAACTTATGATTGTGAAAACACGGAAGCTTATAATTAGGGTTCTGTGTTTTCGGTATTTATTTTGCTCTGAACTCGGGAATTACTTATCGGTGTTTATTTTTTTCCCTTTGAATGGGCGTTTTTCGGTGTCCCATTTCAAAGCCGGAGACAAATCGGTGTTTGTCCGGCTTGCAATGTAAAGCTACCGTATAATTACCGGAGAAAATCTTGTATTTTATAAGCTTTAAAATATAATATTTTCTCCAATAGTGTTGGTAAAGATAAAAGAGGAAACACGGGGCAAGGAATGTGGCTCTGATAGAAAGGAACAACTCCAAGGGCAGTCCTGTGAGGCTCTGTTTTGTGTGAACAGAAAGAAAAAAAGAAGAGTAGGGTACAGGGTGTAAGATAGACAGGTGGGGAAACGAGAGCCAAATGAGCGACCGGATTGTGTCCCCCCCCCCCCCCCCCCGGTTTTCTCTTTTTCTGTGGCGCCATCTACGTGGAGCACCGCGAACTCTCACTCCGGGTGGGCGACCGGTGGCGACCGGCTAAACTGACGGAGATTTTTTTTTATTTTTGCCGCAGCGCCATCTGTCGCAAATCGGGGGCGCCCGCAAGCAGACGAGTACACAATCCGGTCACGGCGCTACGGTAGGCCTCTATGGGCCGTTTCCCCATCTGTCTATCTTACACCCTGGTAGGGTAGAAGAATTATTCGCGTGAAGCTGGCGCTTTTTTTTTTTATTGAAAGACAGTTCAAATTTGGTGCTTTTCAAGTTTCACTGATTAAGAGAACAACCGCCTCGGGGGTAATTTTCGGTGTTTATCTGTATATACCGAAAACACGGAGGCCTACCAATAAGGAATGTCACGCATTATAGGACTTTAAAGGTAAAAGTCACACTGCTCTTATGTCATACAAAAGACAAGGTGTTCGCTTTATATGTAATGGCATACTTTTTCTACCATAATGACGTCATTTGGTACGATGGATTAAACTCCATTTCACACATAGCGCGAAACGCTGCGAAAGGTACTGCAGTAAGTGCGCATAAAAAAACACACAAAAAATGTCTCACTCTGGGTGTTTCATGGACGAGCGGTACAAGGCACTGCTCTGGCGATAGCGACGTCGTGGTGGCGGTGGTTCGAATTCGATTGACGCGCAGATATTTGTTTTTCTTTTGACGCACTTTTTTTGTGCAAGACTTGGCGCCTTGCGGAAGTGCATATTTCATTTCATCTTTTCTAATTGGTTTTTTTATTCATGTCACCGAGATTCCACATTTCTATCATCTGCTCTGCCTCTTTGCCAGTGTTATTTGCCCCCCGCACCGAGTAATATTTTTCTTTCGCGCAGCGTGGAATACGGAATTGCATTGATACCAGCATTGTCCCAAAGTTTATATTAAGAAGTTAATCGACAATAGTTGTGGCCTGTACAGTTTATTTTTGAGATAACTGTTTTCATTTTTGTCCACACCTTTCTTCCATCAGGTGCTTCATTACATACCGGAAACATATTTCCTTACAAAAGTTATTGCTCCGTGTTCTGGGCAAATCTGATTCTCGCGTCTTGATGTCGTAAACATGCATAGAAAGCCAGCACAGTTTCTTAGAGATATGCTCCCACTTGAGGCTTCATTTTATTGCTCCCCTCGCATTATTGTAGAAAAGAATGTAAACAACCAAGTAAAGAAGTAATAACGGTGAAACACGTTACCCCTAGATCACTGTCATTCTCATGCTGGGGAAGTAAAATGTTGTTTAGGATTCGAGTTATATATTTTTACACGCCCGCATGAGTTGCGTGAGCGTGTACAAAAATGCTGTTGAAGAGGCAATAAGCTCATATTTTAATATTCTGTTTTCATCTATGCTAATAAACAACACCCGTCAAGTTTGCAAAGTCGTTAACCCCACTACGGCTCCGATGTTGCGTTTCGGCAGAAGAACGCTTTCATACCCTGTTGCCTCCAGCTGTCCCACCGCCCCAGTTTGTAGCTTTTTGCCGATGTATCCTGCCATTATAGAATCTGAAGGAATTGCTGACATAATTGAAACTCTTAGAAACCTCTTCGGCAACCGGCGTCGACAGTGTAGCTTTGCTAAGTTTCGAAAGAACACTAAAACATACTCAAGCATTATTCTCTCTTATCTTTTCTCCCCGTCTCTCGAACGAAGAATATTACCCAGTGACTGGAAGGCGGGAAAGGTGATTATTCCAATCCACGAGAGGTGGCGATAAACATAATCTATTAATTTCCGCACAATCTCTCTAACTAGCACCCTTTCCAAAAATATTGAGCACGTAATGTATTCGCATCTTGTTAACTTCCTTGACTCAACTCTTTCTTCAACATAGCTCAACATGGTTTTCGAAACTTTTATTCCATTACCTCATCATCTTCACCTATCTCTAAAACAGATTTCTATGACTGACTGCATATTCCTGGATTTCTCAAAAGCTTTTGACAAGGTTTCTCACCAGCTACTTCTTCATAAACTTAGTTACCTTAACATAGATCCCAATGTTCTCACCTGAATAAATCACTCCTTGAATCCTTCCAATTTGTTCGTACTAATGGCACCTAATTCTTCGCCCTCATTTGTCAACTCCGGTGTCCCTGAGGGCTTTGTAATCGGACCACTCTTATTTCTTATTTATATCAATGACCTTCCTGTGCATGTTTCTTCCTCTATTAGTATATTCGCTTTGACGACTGTGTAATTTATAAAGAGGTAGTTAACGACTTGGATATTTCCACTTTTCAGGTTGACATTAACAACATCTGCAAATGGTGCAATATTCATGGAGCTTAACATCACTAAATGTACATCTGTGAAAGTATCTCGTCATAGCAAAACGTGTCAATCTTACTCAATCAACGACTCTACTCTAGTTTCTTTGTCTCCCTTTAAATATCTCAGCACTACACCAACAACGACATCTCCTGGAATATCCACATCCAATATGTCGCTAACAACGCAAATCGACTTTTCGGCTGTCTCGACCTTAACTTTTCGCTTGCTCCCCTTTCGTTAAAACTACTTCTCTATAAAACCTAGTTCGTCCTAAACTTGAATATGCAGCTTCTATTTGGAACTCCGGTATCACCCTTGCATCAGCTCTCAAATCTATTCAGAATCGTTATGCACGTTTCATACTTTCGAACTACCATCGCACATCTAGTGTAAAGCTTCCATGAAATCGAAACTCTTCTTGCCTGATCAGATAAAATTAGCGCAAACGACAAGAGAAGAAAGGTGGGACAGGATAGAGCGCTACTCACAACTGACGTTTTAATAGAAAAGACAATAAGGAAGTGAAGCATTATTAATAAAAGGAAGAGGAAAACTCAATAAAGATAGACGGCCAAGCCCAAGCCACTTGATAAAGAAGAAAACACTCAAAATCGTGACTGCCGTGAGTCACGCAAGAAGTGTAGCAAAGACAAGCTAGGAATTTTCATCTTGTGTCTCATTAGGTCCCCGACGAAGTGTTCAACATCTGAATGTTCAGGCTTATTTTCTGAGATTTTTTCTATTTCTTATCTTTTCTTCCTTTAGTACACCAACCGAGTTGTAGTCACGATCTTGGTGGTTTTTCGTCTTCTTTATCAAGACAACCTAGGGCGCGGTCGTATATTTTTCTAATGGGTTTTCCTCTTCTTTTTATTTTTAATAATGCTTCACTTCCTTTTTGTCTTTTTCTATTAAAACGTCAGTTGTGAGTAGCGCTCTATCCTGTCCCACCTTTCTCTTCTCTTGTCGTTTGCGCTAATTTAATCTGATCATGTGTAACCAACTAGCCCAACAGATGATATTGTTGCAGTACCTTTCTTCTTGCCTGATCTCTTTTTCTGGAAGAAAAATAACTCGTCTATATTTATTCCACAAGATTTATCACTCTGACCCTGCTCTCCGTCAAGCATTGTGTTTAGAACCATCGTACATATCATCACGTGTATACCATGACCTCATAAAAATAGGATACCCCATTGCAGCACCTCCACTTTTGATGCCTCTTTTCTATCCCAGACCTCCATTGATTGGAATTGCCTTCCCGCACATATAGTCTCAATACATAAAACTGTTGATTTTAAAAATGCTGTTACCAACATTTAACAGATGTTGCGTAGCGCGTATTTTTTGTTTGCCTCAGTGAACTATGCTACTTTTATGTGTTTTAAATAACTGCCCACTCCCCTCTGTAGTGCATTCGTGCCTGAGAGAATAATAAATGAAATGAAATTAAATGAAATATCCTATATTTTATAAGTCAAATGCAGCAGAGAAGTTTACTAGTGCACAACACCACCGAGTCGAATCTTTCTCTGGTGGATATTTTAAGGATAGAAGAGGGGTATTTTCTTCAGTGTCTCCTTTACGTTATTGGCAGACAAAGTCTACTGTTACAATTGCACTACTCGTCCGCAACTGATTACAAGGTGTTTCACGGGGCGAAATCTGTAGAAACACTCTAGAACGACGATACAAATGCTCGTCATTGCATGCTTATATGGCTATCTGCTTCAACTGCAAGTCTTCCTGCCAGTGATAACGACCGAAAAATGACAACCGACATGGGGATCCCTTGCACACATGCAATGATGACACTCGGCTCCTCGTGCACTCGCTATTTCTTTTCCTTCTTTTTTTTTTTGAAAAGAGACACGGGCGTTTGAAGCTATGGAGAGACGCCCGATTTGCACAGGTTGTTGTGGCGATCACAAGGGCCGTTGGATAGAAAAACAACACTGACAAACTGTCCGTTACTCAAGTTCCTCGATGCTGCTTAGATCTTGGCTAGATTCATCGAAGGAGCTACGTCCGTGTTTCCAACAGTGAATACCACTGGCTTGATGTCACTGTCGACAATGATGACTGGTTCCCACGCTCCACGTTCAACATGCCCAACATGGGCACAACAGTTTTGCCAGTCCTCTTGGGTCACAGACGCCAGCGCTTCAGGTAGAAGCCACTCCACCTCTTCCAGCGTAAAAGCTTGTTCTTGATCGCCACGTAGCCCTTCACCTTCCTCCATACCCGCTCAGTGGTACTGAACTCACAGTGGCACAGAAGCAGTGCACGACTTCGAAGCTGTGGGCAGCTGCCAAGGTGTCGATCCGGTACACAGTGTTAGGTGTGTTAACCTTCTTGGAACCTCGATAAGTTCAGCCCTCACCATGTCAGGAGACCATGAAATTCCATTCATGTGTGAGCAATACCTGGATGTCGGTTTTCCCAGTCGACGACGTTGGTGTTTTTCTAGAGCAACACTGGTAAGGACCATTGTCCATCGCTACAAATTCGTGAGCGCAAAGTCACCACGGGATCAGTGCTTCTTTTTGTACGATGCATTAGACACGCATTACGTACGAGTCACTCAGCTGGCAGTTTGATATTTAGACCCAAGTTATATATAGAAGAAAATATTAGGGCGCGGAGTGGCCAAAAAACACGTTTTCGTGTAAGGCGTCGCCGTTGAAAAGGCCTAATGAAGGGCCTCAGCACGCACCTGTATCGCAGCGCCGCAGTGTTATTCTGTAACATAAAGGCCATCTGCTTTCATCGACTTCACCATGGCAAAAAATCTCGAATGAATGGAAGCACGCATGGTACCTCTGCGTGAAACGAGTAACAGCTGACGCCATTTTACGAACGCCGCCTGCTAGCCAAAGCCAAACGCGGTGTGTCAGATCGGCCGCGTTCGCCGGTGCGCCGCTGGCAAAGACGACGAAGATGAGAAACGCTGACGGCGACTGAGCAGCAAGAGCACAGCGGGGCGACTGCAATGGGGTCATTTATTGGGATCAAAGGCGCGAAATAATCAAGGAAATTTTTTATTTGAACCGCAACGCGTGAAATCCTAGTTGGGGACCACATACGTTTGCTGGGTCCTTCCTGTAAACTTTTTACGGAGACACTGGGGCACAGCATTCAGAAAGCAGCTCTGTTTGGAAAATATGGGGCCCTAAAAGCGCCGTTTAGACCGCTACCAGAACATAACTGACATAACGAGCATTTTACAAGCAGTTGGCGCATAAGTCGTCTTTATGCACGCTAGCCGGCGACGGGCTCATTAAAGCGGATCATTGAAGTCACCGGGGCGGTCAGATTCTTCGTCCTCAGCTTTATAAGGAAAGTCCCTGTCTACGCCGGGCTGTATATTTCGGCATCCGCGGCGACGAACGACTGGAATCTATCAGTGTAGCCGCGCGCTTTCTCTGTCCTGCAAAACATGAACTTTGCAAAGTGACCAGTGAAATCATGGCTCCCGCGCCGTCCCAGTGGAAGATAAATTTTGACGCGGGTCCAGATGCCCCCCACCATATTGGTGTCCGCACCAGTGTTCGGGACGACAAAGTGCAGCTTGTGGTTGACGGTGAGGTGCCTGAAGCGAGCGCCATCTGCAAGCTTGCGATAGCGAGCCCAACAGTCAGTGATTATTCTTGTTCCCGGGTGGACCTGCTCGTCCATTAGCCCATGCAGCGTTTTAGCGTGAAGGGTCTCCACGGGTACAAGAAAGCAGTACCACTGCCACTGCCCACACCGCTGAAAACCCCCTGGCCAGGCCTAAAATTCCCGTGATGGTACTTCCGCTGCCCGAACAAACTCTAGTCTAGCTTACAGTCAAGCCTTCGCCCCCAATCATCTATCAATGCATAGACACAGTATTTACCACAACCTCCCGACGAAGGTTCATCCAATCAGTTGTTGTTTTCTTGCGACAACAGTCTCCCGCTGAATGACGGCGCACGGCAGGCTCTGGCACCAGAGGTAGATGATTTTCATGAGTTGGGAAGCGTCAGGTGCGATTCTCGAAAAAGAAACCGCTCTGTACCGAGACTTCGCCCCAGCACTAAACCTTGAACGGCTTGCTCTTGGGCACTTCACCAGTCATCCACGCACCACACCCCCACACGTAGCCATCCGAAGATCTAGCGCGGACTTGCAGTGTCACTGAAGCTCGCACACCGGGCACACACGAGAACCCAGAGGCAGGCTCACACCCTGAAGCAAATTAATTGCTTCAAGAGGGTCTTTCATGGCGTGATAAAGACGGCACAGGTAAAACGCCATGGCAGTGCAGTGCCTGCCGCTGAAGAATAAAGGCCGGTCTGCCCACGTGCAGCGAAGGGCTGATCCAGCGCAGCTCACATGTTCGACTGTGCTACTTTCTCGTCTGCCGGAGGAGGAACAGTTCTGACGATGCGCCACAAAGCGCCGGTGAACGCTCCCGTCATCATGCGGTTGGCGCGAGGTCAGCGCTATGCTTTTAGCGGTGGTTTTATACTTCGTTTCAGCTTGGGTCCAGACGCAGCCGATGCTACAAGCGCGAGCTCCGCGGGCTTTCAGCGTCCCTGCCAAGCACGCGCGCTCGTGCAGTGCAAGCACTGCTCAGGGTCACATGCTCGCGCTTGTAGCATCGGCTGCGTCTGGACCGAAGCTGAGAAACGGAAGCATAGCCACTCCCAGCATGTGTGAACAGTGCTGAGCGAGCGGAGACTGCGCGCTCTTTTGCATTTATTATTTTTATTTGCCACTTTATATTCCTCGTGACACCATTCAAACAATCTCAATCATTAATCGCTCGGACCACACCTTCGCGTGACAAAGCAAAACGCCAATCGTATGACAACAACGGCTGCGATGGCACCTTTGCAGAGAAGAGAGGCACTCGAACTGAGCATCGTACCGGCGTGCGGTCGTTGTATCACTACTGCGTGATGCACGTTAAAGACTCCAGGTTAGCGGTTCTATCAGCACTGGCTAGGTTCCTCATCTACAGCGAGTGACTCGTAGCAACTTCGAAATAACTGGACCAACTAGATACTTAAATACCCACACAACCCCACTTAATATTATTAGAGCACTTGAACACAACATCAAAATAAAGTAACAAAGTGCAAAAAAATAAACACCAAGAAGGAATCTGTTGGATGCTCCGACGGCGTGTTCTTTTTGCTGAGAACGAGCGGGCCGAGCCACTCGCACCGTTGCTTGTTTTCTTCTTTTTATTTTGTGTGTATGTTTACTCTAAGCGTTGTCACGACGTCTTCAACACCTATTTGAAGCTGATATGTTAATTTAACAACAAACAACGCGTTTGAGCAAAAGGTAGAGAGTCTTAATGTCAAGATTCGGCGTGGTAAAAAAAGGAAAAATAATTGCAAATAATGTATCAATTTTATAAAACTCACTCGGCAATTTAATCTGCCTACGAATCGCGAAATATAGGTCCCGCGAACACTCCGGTGCAATATAAACACATTGAAATCTCTATTCAGATTAACCGCGTCTCGAAAATTAGAAGCCGCGAATTATTTCAAAACATCAGCTTTCACCTCAATCGCGAAATAATTAGCCCGCGAAAATAGGTCGCTTAAAGTAATCAATTGCAAAACCGTTATACTCCGCACTCGGCGAGACCTCGTGACGCCGCCGACGACCATTGGACTTTTTATTTTGTTTCTTTAGATTTTTTATCGCGATGACTTTCTACCGTGCCTCGGAGTTTTAGCATAGATCTGGCAGTTTTTAATTATAATTATTATTGTAGTTTCCAAAAGAAATCTTGCTATGTTGCTTCGTTCCTGGCGTCGGAAAAATATGCGGGGGGGGGGGGGGGGAGAACAGCTGTAGCGCCACGTATAATGCCTCCCGAACCACGTTCCCCTGTTTACCGACTTATACCCAACTCCACACGGCAGCGTAAAGGTACATTTGGCAATTACGTACCTCTAGTAAAGGGACCTGGAGATCAAAATCACACGGCGCACAAAGGTCCTTTTCGCTAAGGGAAGTCCTGTGGTTACACGGAGCTCGCCGCTCCCTACAGCTACTGGGAGCAGCCTCGGAGGCACGAGCTCAAAATAAAAATCATACATATATAAATATGTCTTGTTTAATGCACTATAACAAATTAATATATATAAGCAGTAATTTATGAAATGAAATTAGGAAATTTTTTTTTAAGGAGGGTAAAAGAAGGGGGTTATGTGCTTTCCTCAACAGACGACCTCACCCTGTACGTGTATGGTTTAAGATCGAGGAGGTTGAGGATTGATTCTTAGCTTTCTCTTCCTTCACTTCAGCTATGACCCCCCTCCCCCTTTCCCTCACACTAACACACTAGCTCATTCCTAATGCCACCGCCATTCGAACACGCGCACAAAATTTGAGCTACTTTTTTATAATGCCTTTCTGCATTAACTAAAAAATAGGGGAGGCTATTGGAGCCAGTTATCCGCACAGGCTTGGGCAACAAGCAATACTCCTATGACCTGCCTATTCCCCCAGGAGGACACTGCTTGAGCGAGCAGCTCCAGACCGGCTGTTCATCAGCTCCCTGTTGATTTCACGCCAATCATATTTGGTGCGAAATCAATGCAGACGCTCGGCAACATCTGGGTGCACTACAATTTCCGCTGCTGCGCCACGTCATCAACTCACCGAAGATCGAGATTGTAAACGGTTTAAAGATTAATCGGTGTTATTTTTACCAAGAATGCGTCATGCAGGAGTCAACTTTATTACTTTATTCATCTCTAAGTTATAAAAAGTAGTAGGTATTGTACACCAGCACCAGTATACATTTGATCAACAAATGTAACATTATTATTATTACGAAACTCGTTATTCTACGTATCAAATAAGTTGTAATTTAGTTCATACAGCAACGCCCCAAATCTAGAAAATATGCCCTGATGCGACCCATTTTACTTCGGCACATCTATATTTTACAAGACGTTTCGCGTTACCAGTATGCACACGAATTGGCAGACTTGTCGCTAGTCAAAGACAAGAACACATTAGAAACACAAACTTTTGATTACAGGACCAAATTCCAGCGCGTGCGCGTGGTGATGTATCTATGTATGTGATCCTTACCTCTAAACTTGTACTGGCCCGTTTACTCGAAGCGGCTAACCGCGGCTAAAGTTAGCCGCAGTACTCAGGAGAGGGATTTTGAAATCACGTGACTGGCGAGGTAGGGATGCGGGGAAACATGGCGGTGCCCCGGTGAGTGAGCGTCAGTCGCTTTAGAACTA
The DNA here is from genome assembly GCA_037355805.1 of Ixodes ricinus. Taxonomy (NCBI): domain Eukaryota; kingdom Metazoa; phylum Arthropoda; class Arachnida; order Ixodida; family Ixodidae; genus Ixodes; species Ixodes ricinus. The sequence goes on along the minus strand of JAZHYW010067233.1, from coordinate 37,001 downwards.
ATATGTCGTAGTAACTGCAATATCGGGCGGGTTAGGCAGCAACGAATTGTGCAGGAGGTCTTCGCTTTGACTTACTTCCCTTAAATTGCAAAGCATGAGCAATGACCTCGCCGCATTTGTTTAGATAGTCTTTCGATTCTAGCCCTTTCTAAGCCGAAAGGAACGCGATAATTGTCGACATGGCAACGTCTTTGAAAAGTGGATTGCATTGACTCAATCGGCCCCGTATTGATAGCATGCAGAAGCAGATAGCGTCCCAATAAACCTATTTGCTAGATTACCCAAGCATCAAGGAGAACGCTGGAAGTGTAATTCACGGCCCGCGCTGGCTGGCGTTATTCTTATAGGCCTCCTGCGCTAAAGCTTAGAACAAACTGTAGCACCCTCATTTTGGGTAGTAAAAGCTCACCTGATTAAGCCTTGCACTACTTATGGCACGTTAGTTAAGCTTCTTTAATTTTGCTCCAATGCTCAAAAATGAAAAAAAAAAAAACCTTGGACGCCAGAATCGGCCAGACTCAACACCGCAAGGCAATCAAAAGTGCCAAATTCCCTTAACACCACCGCTAGGGTACGCGTGCCCCATTTCTGGATGGTGACGTCAAAACACCTCTGCCGCGGCACTTTCATTTTTCTTTTTTCTTTGTCATGGCTACTTCGGAACGCGGGAAACTGGCATCTCTTGGCTCACGCTCTGTTGCTCATTCACATTCGGAGCAGATCCGCGTTCGCATAAGCAGCAGCGAACGCGCAGCAGTAAAGATCCAGTACAATGTCAAGCGCACTTGATGTCATCGAGTGCGGCGTGCAACTGCACTGGATCTTTATACAACCGTGTTCGCAACTGCCTTGCGAACGCGGATCCGCTTCCAGTGTGAATGAGTGGTTTGCGTGTTAGCTTTGTCGGCATTCCAATTTTTGTTGTTTCTTTGGTATTTTCATCGTGATCTTACGCCCCGCACCACAGCAGGCACGCGTCTGCATGCGTGACTGTTTGAGACGCTAAAGTTTGTACTCACACAAAACAAGTCCTAACAAGTCCCTTTTCGCAGCACTCCCCTGGACAACGCAGGAGGCCCATAAAGATTCGAAGTAAATAATCATAATAAGGCTTTGACAAACGCGCGTGCAAAACAAATTCGTTTTAGACTTTTTCCTTCAGAACAATTCATACTGCGGACGCCAGTACGTGCAACTCGTGTAACTACACTCGTAGCATACGCCTCGGTGCTTGGGGGATGCTCGGCTTTTGTGTGCTATCAATACCCGGCCGATTAAGTCAAGGTAATCCACTTTCCAAAGACATAGGGCTGTTTCTCTCGGCCAGGGGCGCTGTAGCGTTCACGAGACGCGACCACAAAATAGGCTCTTCCGCCGGCGTCCGCGAGACGCGACAGTTTAATGCTGACGTGAAGCGGCGTGCTAGCGTCCCATCATGTGCACCTTCCATGGGCGTAAACTAGCGTCTGTCAGCTTCATTGGTTTCTGCTCGTGGTTTACGCGCACAAACAAATCGTTTGAAAGTGACGCAATGCTACGCACACTCGGGAACGCAACCTAACAGTATCGCATGTTTCTCGCCGGGGGCGCTGTTCAAAACTTGACCAATACGTGTCTATTGTTATGACGACAATTATCGCGTTCATTTAGGCTTAGGAATGGCCAGAATCGAGAGACTACATAAAAAATGCGGCGAGGTCGTTGCTCATGCTTTGCGATTTAAGTGAGATAAGGCAAAGCGAAAGCCTCCTTGCACCATTCGTTCCTGACTAACGCGCTCGATATTGCAGCTACAACGACATATTAGTTTTAAAGCGAGCGGCTCTCACTCACTGGGGAACCGCCATGTTTCCCCATCCCTATCTGAACCAGTCACGTGATTTCAAAATCCCTCTCTTAGGTATTGCGGCTAACCTTAGCCGCGGTTTGTGCTTCGAGCAAACGGGCCCTGAAGCCACCTTTCCTAAGGTGTACCGACACCAAGAACTCGGGCTGACTTCTCCTTATTTTTAATAAATGTTTTTGTCCATCTCAGTAGATTACATAATTATGGAATAGAGGGTCCGAGCACTTGCGTGTCATAGCTCGTTTTCGCGGGTCTCTATCACATAAGCGAATGACGTTTTAGTGGAACCGACGTTTCAGGGAATAATGGGGCACGTGTTAAGGTGGGTAGGCTGGTTTTTAAAAGGTTGAAAGTTGGGGAAAAGTAATATTTGACAAAAAGGGTTTTCTTATATTAAGACACACCCGCTCCAGCTTGTACAATATATCATTGCTCTATTCAATTTTGAAATATAAAAAATGGTCTTAATATTTTATTAACACTCTTTAGGAATACATATACTTCAAGTGTTTTTTTCCTCTTCAGCACTTTTCATAAATACGATGCCACATACAGGCGTTTCTGAAGTTTGTCTTGACAATATTAGCACGTTTGGTGCTATTTCAACGGAAGTATGGAGCTGTGCGCTGATTCTGTTTTGATAGTCTTTCAACCTAAGAGTTTTATGCGATTAACTACTTCTTAAGTAACCAGAAAGCATGACCTTCTACACTATAATTACAATCGTTTCTAAGTAACATGACCAACTCAAGTGAAATCAAACATTGCATCGTCATACAAATTACACCTTTGTAGAAATGCAGTTGCAGTAAAAATTTTGATAACGTTATGAATTATTTTTTCTGACGACCCGGAACAAACGAACCTAATCAAATTAAACCTAATCTTCCCACTGGCTTGGGGTTCTAGAAAAGAGATTCAATATCAGATTGTTTATGTGTGTTATGTCACATCTCGCACATGATAAAGTATTTTTTTATAAGCAATGAAAATTACTCGGATCCACTTATAACTTTAAACGATCGAGTAGTTATGGGTTGCGAAGTATTTGTTAATTCTTTATGTTAATGTTCACGTATTGTATTTCCTTTTTACGCATTTCGATAAATGCATGATTTAACTTGACACTATTTGGCAAAGAAGTACCGCGGCATTATATTACATTATAATTAGTAGCGAATTAGTTCATATGTTGGAAGACACCAGATTGCTAAAAGAAAAATATTTTTGGTTCACATACTTTTGTTAGCCAGGCAAATAAAAATGTGACAAATATTCATACTGGAATATTATACAAGTGTTAAAGGAGCTGTGCAACGATTTACTAACGTTGCGAAAGAATTTGCGTCTTCTACTCATGACATTGTTTTTCATGCCACAAAGGACATGAAAACGCATCTCGCTTCCTTCGAAGTGTTGCGATTCCGCCACCGCGTAATCGCGAGGCAAAAGTTGAAATATTTTTCGACCTGCAGCCGCGAGCGGCGACCATGAGAACCACGCGGCATGACGTCAATAGGGGACTTGGTAAGAAGATAGGAAGTTGTACAGGTTCCTGCTCGATAAAAAGTAACTTTTCTGTAAATCCTTTTCGTTTCAACATAATTATAAAATGCGTCAAAAACCTGGTATCATGGACAAAACGTTTATCGTACGGAGTCTATCCACTATCTATCCGAGGTCGACAAAACCGCTCAGTCTGCTACCGCGAACAGCCGTCACAAGCCGGAGGGGGCCGGAGGCAGGCACTGGACGGGATGATCGGACCCGGACGGGACTTTCCTCCTTTCGCCATGTTGATCGCGCTGCGCAAGCACTGGTCACCTGGTCGCGAGCGGGTGAGGTCTGCTGCTCACTGATGGCTCTGGAGAGGGAGAGCTTCACCGGAAACCCACGTGTCCCCCAGTCGACGTCACAGCACACGTGACTCTGAAAATGGAGAAGGAGTTGAGAGGTGCCGAAAACCTTAATATTTTCTCATTTTTTAAAATAAAAACCTAGCGGCTTGCGGGCAAACGCGCGCTTTTTGTTCTTTACTTCAGAAAGGTCGGAGACACCGTATCCTAAATTATTTGGGCGGAACACTGAGGTATTGTTGCACAGCTCCTTCAATATAAAAGTAAAAATTCACAAGCGCTAATACGACCACATTCACATACATAAACATCATGGTATTGTAAATTATTTACACAGAGTTGAAATTATAAGAGCTCAGAAATATATAAGTACCAAATCGCGACTCCCGAATCATTCGTGAAAATATTCATGGGTGCGAGAGTCAGTCTACAAAGGGCTTATGCAAATAATAGCCGAAGTATAACCAACACGAAATAAACTTCAATATAATACAAAGATATACACGTATGCCGACAGAACTGGAAAAAAGACGTAAAAAAAACACTGGTAAAAAAAAGAAGAAAAATAACTTCATAGACAATTAAAATTGCCAACCTCGGCTGAAAGCTGAAGATCAATTTTCTCTCTCGATATTTTGGCATGTTTAAGGTATTGTTTTTTCTCGCACGCATACGGCGCTACACGGCGCCGTTGAGATAGGCTCCAAAGAGGATTGTCGCTAAGCCAGGTGTCTAAGCAACAAAACAACACAATGCGACGCTATTATGTTGTGCGTGTGTGTGAGTTTGTGTCTCGTGTGAGTGTTTCACCCAGAACAGGCCGCTTGTGCCAGCGCTGGGGCTTTTCATAGAGGTTCCGTCGGTGTCGCAAAGTTTGCAAAAGTAAATGTAATTGGGCCTGAAATTGTGGAATCACTGACGCTAGAAAGGAAATAAATTACAAATACAATTCCTTTTAGCCGAAAGTAATTAATTACATTTACAAATTGCTAAGAAAACTAATTAAATTACGGTAATTCAATTACAGTAATTGAATTACTACAAGTATGCGTGTTTATTATCAAATCAACAAATCAACTTCAAATAAAGGTTGAAGACGTCGTGGCATCCTCTATTGTAAAAATTAAAGACTTTTACAATTCCTTGTAATGCCGAATTAGAGCGCAGCTCTTGAGGATTAGGGGAAGGATGGCAGCCCGAGTGACGTCACGAGGGTGTCTTTCACTCGTGACCATCGTGACCCTCATAACATCACACGTGACACTCGTGCCCATCGTGACCCTCATAACATCCCACGTGAAACTCGTGACATCACTGGTGACCCTCGTGAAGTCAATCCCGTGACCCTCGTTACGTCATAAGTGACGTAACTTGTGATGTTACAACATGATCCTTGTGATGTCATCCATGACGTCACTGGTGACCCTAGTGAAATCGAAGTGACCCTTATGACGTCAATCGTGACGTCAGTGGTGACTTCTCATGACGTCACTCCTGACGCTGGTGACTTCCACACGTGACCCTCCTTACGCCGCACGTGACCCTTCGGACGTCACTGGTGACCCTCGTGACGTCATTCGTGGCCCCTCGCGACGTCACTGGTGACATTCGCGACGTCACTGGTGACCATCGTGACGTCACTGGTGACCCTCGTGACGTCAGTCGTCGCCTTCATGATGCCGCAGGTGACCTTTGTCCAACGTTACTAGATTACCTCAGTTGTGGAACTCCCGCCGAGGGGGTACCCCCCTCACTCACTTCAATTCGCCTAGAGTCGTCCGAAACGCAATCAGTATTTTCATTTCCTAACTGTGCGTTCCAAAGAGCTCAGCTGAAGCGCCAAATGGCGACCAGAACGCCGTCATTTCTCGCGCAGCGATCACTCGAGGAACTGCACGTGACATCTATTTTGGCTTTAATCGGCCATTTCGGAGCCAAAACAGATACAGTGGAAGAGGATACAGGGGTGTCACCCCCGTCTCCCTAGCAGAAGCGCCGCGACTAATCGTCGAAGTTAAAATGCACCTAGGTCGAGACGCGCTACCTGAAATCCCCGCTGAGGCATGGTTGTATAAAAACAATATTTATTGTGCTGCAAAACCCTGAAAACTAAAAATTTTAGAAAACATCACGCGCCCCCATTTTTTACTAAACTCCAATAAAAGTTACTACAAACAGAGTTTTTTTCGTTGGTTTTTACGTTTCTAGTAACGTTGAAACGAACGTATCCCGATTTAGTTACCAAAGCAGCCGTCCGGCGGCGCGTCGAGCGACTCCGGGCGAGTCGTGGAGAGGGGGGGGGGGGGTACTGTTCGTGCATGCAGCGTCTATGAACAGTTCCGTAACTGAGTTAATCTAATAACGTTGCCTTTGTCACGTCACTGGTGACCCTCGTGTCGTCGCTCGTGGCCCTTGTCACCTGACTCATGACGTCATGTGGGACTCACACGGTTACGCCGACGCGGACGCCGACGGCGACACCGGCGCTGACGACGACGCTGCTCAACCCGGAAACGGGCGCTTAAAAGCTGCGGTCTAGAAAAACAAAGAAAGCAAACAAGGAATATATCGAACAGCACTGGCCGCTCCTCCTCTCAGCAACGAACACGCCGTCGGAGCATCCAACGGCTCCCTTCTTCGTTTTTATTTTAGAGCGCAGCTCTTAGGCGCCGGTTTCCGGCTTGAGCGGCGTTGCCGTCGCCGTCGGCGTAACCGCGCGGTGCATGATGGGTTAAATTTCCCGCTAAATCTAGCGGACAATTTTCCCAGCAATCTAGCGGAAAATTTTCTCCGCCTCCCACTCCTCGCAGGTCACGTTACCCCAGGGGGGTAAGGTGGATGAGGAGGAGTGGCAAATCCCGACGCCGACATCTGGCGTCCCGAGTGAAAGATCGCGAAAGGGAACGACAGAACACGAGTGAAGAAACCAATGTTGCCAGCTGAAGGACGACAGTCGCAATGGTAATCGCGAAGACTGAAAACTCTCAGCAATATAAACAGTGATAATTTAACGTTGTGCACTAAACTCTGAGCTATTCTTATGCTTATAAAAAGAAGTATACTTATTACCGCTGCATTAACTTCCTTCGTCGGAATCTCGAAATCAGGTAGTTGCGCGGTTTCGTATTCCTGGGACGCGGCCCGCGCGGCCAGCGAAGCCGGTTATCTGGTTTAGTTTATTGTTGACGAGAGGCCGTACGTCTGCGCGCTATGCAAAAAGAAAGCTTCGAAAGGAACGCGAATATCTTTCCACCGGTAAGTTCGTGGATTGGTGAAGTTCATGAAACTGCTCTGATGATATTGTTGCGGCCTCCGCCACCTCCGCCCGCCTCCGCCATATATTTTATCTGAAACGTCGAGGCACCCTAGCGCGCTCCATCTCTGGTTCTCCGGCGCGCGTTCGAGAAAACAGCGCGGCGCGCCGGCCGGGCCCGAGAGCCAGATTTCTTCCTCCGTGAGCAGTCGCCTTCAGACTGATAATAAACCGCAGAACCATTTTGTACAAACACTGAGTCAGACGTTTCTTTTCATTCGCGCCCTCAAAATCTCGGAACACAGCCAATCGAAGGCAGTTGGTAACTATGTGTGGGACCCCGAAGGTGTGCCTGCATGCTCCGCCGCTTGCGGCAGCCAGAATGCATGGGAAAATGGCGGACCTTTTCCACTAGAGTTAGAATGTATGACCTCTATGCGTTACCCCCAGGCCACGTGAGCCCCCCCCCCCCCCCGCGCCTTCCCCAACTCCCTCAAAAGCTGCGCTCTAAATCGGCGGTACAGGGAGTTGTAAACGGCTTTCATTATTTTTATTCACTTCGTTACTTCATTTTGTTGTTGGGTTCGAGTGCTCCCTTCTCTGTAAAGATGCCGTCGCAACCGCTGCGGTCATACGATTGGCGTTTGTTTTGTGCCGCGATGGTGTGGTCTGACCGATTAACCAATTAGTTTGTAAGAATGGTGTCACGAGGTAGAAAATGGCGGTTGAGATAAAAAATATTAAATGCAAAAGAGCGCGCAGCTCTGCTCGCTCAGCTCCCTTAGCGCTTTATTCTTCCAAAGGCGAACATAGCTGTGCCATGGCGGTTAACCTGGGCCGTCTCATCACGCCATGAAAGACCCTCTTGAAGCAATTAATTTGCTTGAGGGCGTGGGCCTGCTCCTGGGTTCTCGCGCGTGTCCGGTGTGCGAAGCTTCAATGACGCTGCAAGTCCGCGCTAGATCTGCGGATGACTACGCGTGGAGGTGCGGTGTGTGGATGAGCCGTGACATGCCCAAGAGGAACCCGTTCAAGGTTCAGTGCCATAGTGAGGTCTCGGTACGGAGCGGTTCATTTTTCGAGGGATCGCACCTGACGCTTCCCAAACTCATGAAAATCTTCTACCTCTGGTGCCTGAACCTGCCGTGCGCCGTCATTCAGCGGGAGACTGATGTCGCAAAGAAAGACTAGAACTAATTGGATGAACCTTCGTCGGAAGTTTGTGGTAAATGAGGTGTTAATGCATTCAAAGATGATTGTTGGCGAAGGCTTGACTCACTCTAAAAAAAAGGTGTAGATTTTACACTCCTTGTCACATATTTGACGCCCCAAAACTGCGATTCGACGCACAGAGCACTGAGGTTGGAACAGAAGTTACCAACTTTCACGAGCGGCTTGATAGCCGAGTTGTACAACTTAATAAAATATTTAATGTACGAATTACTCACTGCAAAAAAAAAAAAGTAATCCGGGTTTTCTTGGCCCTACTGCAAAGCCTCAGTGATTTTCTTTTGTAGCGTTTGTTGAGTACTTTAGCTGTTTAATATGTCGTATAATGCCGTCATCGGTCCTCTCTTAAAAGTTGGTGCCGTCAGTTCGACGTTATCGCGCTGTACGTCGAACCGAAGTTTGGGAGTGTCAATATGTGACAAGGTGTAAAAGCTACCTTTTTAGAGTGTAGAACTTGACGAGGGTATGTTCCGGGCGGCGAAGAGCACCATCGTGGGAATATTAGGCCTGGCCAGTGGGTTTTCGGAGGTGTGGAACGTGGCAGCGGGTGCACCTTTCTTGTACCCGTGGAGACCCATCTCGCAGAAACGCTGCAAGGGCTGATAGACGATTGTTTCCACCCGGAAACAAGAATAATCGCTGACTGTTGAGCTGGCTATCGCAAGCCTGCAGATGACCCCGCTTCACGCACCTCACCGTCAACTACAAGCTGCACTTTTTCGACCCGAACAATGGTGCGCACATCAATATGGTGGAGGGCACCTTGGCCCGCGTCAAAATTTATCTTCCATTTGGACGGCGCGAGAGCCATCATTTCACTGGTTACTTTGCAAGGGTTACGTTTTGGTGCAAAGAGAAGGCACGCGGCAACACTGATATATTACATTCGTTCGTCGCCGCGGCTGCCAAAATCTACAGCTCGACGCAGACAGGCACCTTCCTTGTAGTGCTGAGGACGAGGAATGTGAAAGCCCCAGTGACTTCCAAAATGATCCGATGCGCTAAGCTCGTCGCCCGCTTGCGTGAATAAAGACGACTTATGCACCAACCGCTTGTCAAATGCTCGTTACGTCAGTTGGGTTCTGGTAGCGGTTATATTTTGCAAACGGAGCTGCTTTCTGAATGCGGCCCCCCGTGTTTCCGTAAGAAGTTTACAGGAAAGTCCCAGCAAATGTACGTGGTCTCTAACTAAGGCTTTCGCGGGTTACGATTGAAATAAAAAGTTATCTTGCTTATTTCGCACCTTTGATTCCAATAAATCCCCCCCCTTGCAGTCGTCCCGCAGTGCCCTTGCTTGCTCAATAGACATATTGCTAAATTGCTCAAGCATCAAGGAAAATCAGAGACTAGTGTTCCACGCGCCGCACGCTCTGGCTCCAACAGTGCTAACTTTTCTAAAGCAAATGCCTAAAACAAATTGCATCTTGCACGCGCGTCGTCAACGCTTTATTCTGGTTATTTACTTCGCATCTTTTATGCAGGGAAGGCGTGCACGTGTGGCACGTGGAACGCCAATCTTTGCATTCTGCTTGATGCTTGGGCAATTTTGCAATAGACCATTTGCTGCCTTACCCAAGCATCAAGGGAGAATGCAGGGATTGGCGTTCCACGCGCCACACGCGCACGCCTTTCGTGTATAAAAGATTCGAAGTAAATAACCAAAAGAAAGCATTGACGAACGCGCGTGCAAGATGCCGTTTTGTTTTAGGTTTTTGCTTTGGAAAAGTTACTACTCGCCGAGGCCAGCACGTGCGGCGCGTGGAACACCAATCCACTGCATTCTCCTTGATGCTCGGGTAAGACAGCAATAGGTCTGTTGTCATAAAGTCTCAGTGCTAAATCACGGCCGCTTGATAAGGACTCCCTTGGGAGCGGCCTGCCGTATGCCTCGCGCCGCCGGTGAGAGCGATAGTTCTACTTTATTCCGCAGCGCCAGCTGTGGCGCTCGTTATCGGCGAGAGTGGCGCAGTCCGCCCGGCGCGGCCCGGTGTGGCTATTTAGATTGTTTTTCGTGAAGCGGCAAGTCTCATTTGAAACGAGTGCCAGATTGCATGAATGATGTGACAAATCTGTGTCGAATAAAAGCACATAATTCTTTCTGCGAGGAGCTCACTCAGCTGCATGCTGCGCGTTAGAGCCGCATTCAGTTGGCAGTATGAGCGAATTGTCGTTTTCTTGTTCCCGTCCCCGTTTCTATTACCACTGTAATGAGTTATAGTTGGATATAGCTAGGCCGTATAATTTCCGATTTTAACTGATGCTCGAGCACGCTCGAGCTGTGCCTTTTATTTATCTGTGAGGGACAATAAGAAACGGATTCTTCGTGCATAACTTCTGCAATATAAACTTTTTTGTTCACGAACAGATCAAGGGAGTCATATAGCTCACAAGCGGAATACCTTTCGGGAAAGAGGGCTTCCGCGAAAGTCTCAATATATTCTCTGAAGAGCTGTTTAGGTCACCAGCCGAGTTAGCCAGAAGAGGTCTGAGGAGCTTCCCGAGAAAGAGCTCGCAGAGTTCTTAGCTGTGGTACCGGTCTCTGCAGTTAGTACACCGCATCAGGCGGGCAGTCCATAAGGTGTGGAAGCTCAGCGCTCGAGGAGAACCTTGCCAATCCGTCCAGAACGACGAATCTCTGCCGACTGTAGAGCCCTCTCGACAAAGGTGCAGACGAGCTTGTACGGCCAGACAGCTTCAGGTCGTGGATAGCTGAGTCCTCTTTAATCAAGGCTAAACACGAACTGATTTTCTCCGTCACGAGATTCATTTCCCTTCAGTTACAGCTTGAATTCCGGACACGTCACCTGCAAAGTTGACCAAGTTCTACACATTAGCCTTCCTTGCTTTAATCTGTCTTGAAATTCGTCGCAGGTTTGTCGCAGTTTTTAATTCGCTCGTTCAGTCGTTTGGCTTGCAGTTGAAGGCGGTGCGCGTTTTTCTTGGCATCTTCCATGAAGCCTAGCTGTCAAGGTGAATGACGTCTGACATTCTTCCACTTCAAATTCTTTTGCAGGCAAGGTTCAATAGCCACGCACTCATCAACAGCTGGTCTTCTTTCTGCAGGAAACTGCATTTTGCGTTGTTGGCTTCTACCGCTCGCATGCGACGTGCACGCGTTAGGTGGCACACGAACAAGCGTTCTGCGCTTCTTTAAACCTGCTGGTTGCATGTACAACGAATACAATGGGAATAGACTTCTTCCAAACCGACGCGCCCCATCGCGGCGAAATACCACGCAGTGCACTCTGGGAACTAGTTGGCCACTCAGTTTCGGTTTCGGCTGAGCAGCTTCATCTCATGCTATCACGCCGTGACCGAACGCGCTGCTTGCGTTTTCGATTATCTGACTTTTTACGAACGTACAACACGCTCATTCTCGAGCGATGCAAAACGAAGACCGGGGCACTTTCCTTGGTTCCCGAAACACCGGATATTGTGAGTGCGTATGCAAACGTAGTTTAAGACGTGGCTTAGTCACCTCACCCCACGAGTGCATCTTTGAGTTCAATTTCAATAACCCGGTCTAGTCCCAGTGAACTACAACTGAAACTTGGTCACCTTGAGCCTTACACGTATTTTGTTTGCCAAACGTCCGCTTCTTGTTACTTCATCGGGCGAGAAGCAAGCCGCATCCTCACAGGAGTATCAAAGTGGAGCCCAGCGTTGACGCATGAACTTTTAAGGAAACGCAATAAATTCGACCTCACTACTGCACGAAAGCTACTATGATGTCTTCCTCGTGTCATCATATATCTCCCACTCAAATTTTATGCTGATAGAAGATTAAGTTTTCGCAAACGCTGAGATCGGCTAGCTGCGACGGAGGCCCTAACAAGCGTCCCCTACTCATCGCTAAGCCTTTTTGGACGAGCTTTTAGTGACGCCCAAGATCTGTGCCTGAACGGTGTGTCTGAAATTATCTCGGCATACTCGGTCAGGAAGAAAGCAAACACATCACAAATAATATGGTCGTTAGGGACCGTCAAATGCGCTTTGAATAATTTCGTTCGTTTGGCGCACCGCATAGGGTTCACGCCCGTCCGGCGCACTTCCGGCGAACGGTGCGACATTCTTCACACAAGTGCTCGACTTTTGCTTTCTTAAAACGGTTTGTATGTGCGAATGTGCCTATATGATTTCAGGATAACTTTATACGCAGACGCGATGTTGAATATTAGTGGAATGCAAGCGGGTGGGAATTTCACTTCGTGCAGTGCTGCGGGTCAGTACAGATAAGAGATAAGAGGTGTGTTAAAATTGAGCTTTTCAATGGCGCCTCCAAGTTTTACCTCGCGTACTCAGGCGTATTAAGAAAACTGTAATTGAAAAAGTAATATTTCGTCTATGGACGCACGGAACAAACAAACTCCCTGATCAACAACACTAACGTAAAGGCGCGAGCTCGATGTATGCATACTTATTGGTTGCTACAGCTTGTTGATTCGTACACAAGCAAGATCCCCGGAGCTTCGCAGCGTTGAGATTCTCAGCACTGGCTCGTCCACATACCTCGAAACGCTGACAGAAAGGCTCAAGTACAAAAAACAAACAAAAATGTGTTAAGAAGTTATACGTCTCGGGCTTGTGCTAAAGCTTCAAGGTCTTGCCATTTGGGTTAGTTTAGAGACCACAAATGACGCTCTCGGGACCAGAAAACACGAGTTAACGGCCGTTAATAGTCCACGCTCTGTGTATAATATCTTGTCGACGTGTCGATCGAAACCGAAACCATGCCACTCTCCTCCCTGGCCAACTAGTTCCCAGGGTGCAACGCGCGCCGTGTTGCATGCAGGGCTTTATGGAAGTAGTCTATTGAGTCGGCACCGCTGTCGGTCGCAGCAACGTCCGCTTCATCCCTACCTTGTAGTCCTCCGCCTTAAAGGCCTATACGTACAACCTCGGCTTTCTGCAGGGAAGATAATCCACATAGCGCTCCCCTCTCTTAAGCTGCAAGGGGGAGCCAGGTTGGGGCAAGGTAAAACGTGAAGAGGATATAGGAAAGGAGGTGACGGGCAAAAGTGGAAAGCGCGAAGTGTACGTCGGCCTTTAAAATGAAGGGAGAACACGACGTTCCTGGAGCTGTTGCCACTGGCTGCCCTTCTCGCTGCTGCCTTCTCGCGAAATGTTCTTCAACCAGGCATCCCAAAACTTCTTTCTAGACGGAAGCTCGTGATAGCAGAGTTCCGGATCTCTCGCAGCATTTGACTTACAACGCGGCACGCAACAGTTTGTAAGCCTCGCGTGCACCGTAACCCATCTGCACACTTTAAAACTGTGCAGAGACAGACAAAAGAGCGGCTGTCTAAGTCTCTTCTTTCTCATCCATCAGTGGTTATCGCCATGAAACTATAGAAACGAGCAAGAAAACGATCGAAAACACAAACCCGACATGCGAGCACAGGGTAAAACTGCGATATTTACTCTGCGCAAAGCCGCGCAAAGGTGGGGGACAAGCGATTTTTGCGGCCTTTTGCAACCGCGACAGTACATCGGTATCGGCGAAGCCAATGACGGGCAGATATTTTCTCTGGATCGCGGAGCAAGAGCGCGTTGGGCGCCTTTTCTATACTCTTTTTCACCTTATGATGTACCGCAGGAAAGGCTACAAGCGCGAGCTCCTTGCTCTATAGGGCACATCTCGGCGGCACAAGCTCTCGTGCGTTAAGAGTAGCTCCCAACGCTATGAGCTCGCGCTTCTAGCCTTGTCTGCGGTACAACATAAGGTGAAACGAAGTATAGCTTTCAGCTCACGAGACCACTCGCCGATGTGCAGCGCCTCCACGGCAGATGGGAGAAGTTCTCCTCTCACGCGCGCCCTTTTGTTTTCAGAAAAAATCGGCAGGCCGCACCAACAGGGGGGATCGAGAGGCCGTGGCTAAATAGACCATTTGCTGTCTTACCCAAGCATCAAGGAGAATGCAGGGATTGGTGTTCCACGCGCCACACGCGCACGCCTTTCCTGGATAAAAGATTCGAAGTAAATAACCAAAAGAAAGCATTGACGAACGCGCGTGCAAGATGCCATTTGTTTTAGGTTTTTGCTTTTGAAAAGTTACTACTGCTGAGGCCAGCACGAGCGGCGCGTGGAACACCAATCCCTGCATTCTCCTTGATGCTTGGGTAAGACAGCAATAGGTAGAATGCCGCGATTGGTGTTCCACGCGCAACACGCGCATGCCCATAGCCTCCTCTATACGGAGAAAGCCTGGCACGTCGCGAAAAAAAGTGGCCGCCAAAAGTAGGAGAGGAGGGGCGGGGAATCGCGAGCGGAGGGAAGCTAGACTGCTAGCGCCACACAAGAGCGAGCGGCCAAACGCAAAAACAGTCTTCTTTTTTTCCTCTTTTTTTCGGAATCGCGGAGAAGAGAAAGTCAACGTCAACCCTTCCCCTTCGCCGTCCCTGCGTCCGCATCTCCGCAGCGGTCCCGGTCGTCGCTTTCGTTTGCGTTGGAGGTTGTGCGACGAACTGCCCGGAAAGGTCGGTATCTGGTGCTTGGAGCGTTCGGCGATTCATGGGCCATATACTTCGTTTCACCTTAGGTTTGAACGAAGTCAAAGATATACTTCGTTTGATCTTACGTGCGAGCGAAGGCAGTGCTAGGCGTGCGAGCCGAGCACTCATACGTTCGCTGTTTTGCACGCGCGCTTATCCAGTTAATGCTTTTCCTCGGGCTATCCTCTCCCGGAGTACGAAAACGACGGTGACGAAAACACAAAAACAAACGTGGTTCGGGGAGCGGCCGCTCATGACCCAAGCGCTCGCAGTCTATCTCTACCCTTTCTGCTCTGCGCTACGATATTGGTCACCGCTTCGCGCGCTCCTCCTCTCCTTTTTCTGCGGCCGCGCGCCCTATGGCTCCGCCGTCGATGTGCCAGGCTTTCTCCGTATAGAGGAGGCTATGGCATGCCTTCCCTGCATAAAAGATGCGAATTAAATAACCATAATAAAGCGTTGACGAACGCGCGTGCAAGATGCAACTTGTTTTAAGCATTTGGTTTAGAAAAGTTACTACTGCTGAAGCCGTCACATGGGACGCGTCGAACACCAATCTCTGCGTTTGCCTTGATGCTTAGGTAGTTTAGCAATAGGTCTATCGCTGTCTGTCTGAATCAGCTTGGTCGTATCTGCCGGCGGCACACGGTGAACATGGCCGATTTGACACACCGCGTTCAACTTTGGCTAGCATAGAGTCACTAAATGAGCTGCGCTTAGGGTATTGGCACTTCGTTCCCCTTCATTGTAGTGGGCGCCGCTATTTTGGTGGTTGTGCAAAGTCAACGTAAATGCCGATCGTCATGATTCAAAAGTACGACTTCCTCAGCTTTACATTCGGTGTTAGGAAGCTCATGTAATATTGATTTTGTCTGCTGCGAACTGTTTAAATACTTATCGAGGACGGGAAAGCGTTTCCTTTGATTTCAGATAAACCTTCATATAACTGACAACCATGATTTTAAGCCACAATATGGGCGAGTGTGGTTACTCTAAAGCGTAGCTTATTTAGTGGCACTAGGCTAGCAGACGGCGTTCGTAAAATGGCGTCAGCTGTTGCTAGATTCACGCGGCAGTATCATGCGTGCTTCCATTCATTCGGCGTTCGTTGCCATGGTGACGGCAATGAAAGCAGACACCTTTGATGTCGCGGAAGAACACTGCGGCGCAGCGATACCAGGTGCGTGCTGAAGTCCTTCCCGCATGCTTTTTGAATGGGCGGTACGCGAACTAAAACGATTAAAAAAAATTACTTAAAGCGAAAGGCTGTTTTTTTTCCAGCGCCTCATAATTTGACGAGTCTTGCACAAAAAGCATGTTAAGACCAAATTCGGAGATATTTTTTTAACAACAACAGATGACTCTAAGATGTCAGTGTGCCACTCTGCTTATGCATCAGATCAAAAAGACTAACTGAAAATAGATTCGCGAGCTCAAAGTCACGACGCGATCTGTGCTTCTCTTTGTTCGATCCATTAGACACGCATGAGGCCAGGGTCACTCTGCTTATACATGACACAAAAGACAGACCGCAAACAGATTCGCAGTGCAAAGTCACCACTGATTGCGTGCTTCTTTTTGTACGATGCATGAGACAAGCATTCTGCCAGGGCGCGGTGGGAGAAACATTTAGGTGACGACTCTCTGTCCGACGCGGCGACCACATTATGTTCGGTGCACCGAGCAGCGCTTCACTCGCAAGGGGATAGATGGCGCCCAAGTACCGAATCCCACCCAAACTGACCGCTACCGTTTGTTTCTCCCAGGCGTGGTGCCGTATTATTTTGCTCACCACTTCTTGGTGTACCTCACCGCCGCCAAGCCGCCGCCAAGTCACCACAGTCTGTAGATTTGTGTTTTTTCCTTCTTTGTTTTCTTCTTCGAGTTAAGGCTCACCTTCGTGATTGTGGCACCTGTGATCCACACAGCACCAAAGCAAAACACGAGGCCAGCCACTGGCCGTACACCACCACCACACCACCACACCACGTAATAGGCGAGCACGCTACGCCGCCAACACCGTACCCGCAGAGGAGGGACCTCATACCTCAGCGCCCTCCGCTGTGGCGCGGAAATAACTACTCCTGGTTCGAGGCTAGCTCCGAACACTATCTGGTCGCTCTCTCCACTCGGGAAGAGCGGCCAGAGTCATCACCTAAATGTGTTTCTTCCACCGTGGGGGCACGGTGACTGTGGGTCAGGCTCACTGCTTATATACGTCATATCAAAACGTCAGTCTGGAACCGTGGTCTGGAAACAGATTCGCGAGCGCAAAGTTACCACGAGATCCGTGCTTCGAATGCAGCACGCCAACGATTTCGAGAAGAAAACTTGGCACGTGGCGTTCAAACCACGGATATCGCGGTGACTGATGTCCACAGACACCGTCTCTCTTGTATTATAGGTATACGCCGTGTGACCAGGGTAGCTAAACTCGTGGAGCAAAACATTCTTCGCTGTTTGACGTAGCGGGTGGAGTGACCAAAAGAACGCCGCAAAGTTTCCTCCTCCCTGCGCGCGCTCAACTTCGCAACTTTTGACGAAAAATCCCCCGCGATCCCTAGGCGGTGAACGAGAGCACGAGACAGCGCGGGGAGGCGAGCGTTCACGCCGCTCGCTGTACGTTGTCTTTGAGCTCTCTAGCACCGACAATCCCGTCATGCCTCGCCCAGGCGAGGAGCGAGAGCAGACGACGGGAGTTCGTCTGCTACGAGGCGACATTCGCACAGCGGAGCTGTAAGAAAAAGTTGGTATTCTGCTCGAAATCGCGTCCCGCGGGCCACAAACTCAAACGCGAGCTTGAATGGTAAGCGTCTGATATTCCACGAAGGGAGGAATCGATGACCCGTGTTTTATTTGCAAAATTTGGGTCGCTTTGTTGCCGTACAGACGCTGAAACCTACCAGTGTGTAATGAAAGGCCAAGGACAAACACAGAGGCCGCGAGATCTCGCATCATCTGTGTGCAGGTGAAAAGTGGAACATCTTTCGACAAAGCTCCCACAGCAGAAACCTGTGACGCATTCACGCAGCGTCCGGGAAGGCTAAACATGGAGACGTTGCCCGATGCTCAAGCACAGTCATATATGAACGGCAGCTATCTTGCCCCGTTGTATTTTGTTTGAGAAAGCTCTCGTTCTCAATGCCCTCACCAGGGAAATAAAAAAAGTCTTACGAAACGTATTGCTAGATGTTCCAAAGAACTAGATTTAAGCAGTATCCTTTCAGTGGTTCACTCACAATACTATGCTTAAAACGAAGCAAGCTTTTGCGCGTACAGTGCCATAAATTTTCTCAAGTGTATGCTGTTTTGTAGTCAGCTGGCTTTGGAAACTTACGCCGTCTGTAGATATCTCTGACAGCCGAGTTCCTTAATTGGAAAACATCGCAAATATAAGTGACACGTTGCAGCAACCAATGTTTAGATATAAACGATGGCAGCGACTGCGCTCCCGCATTCCCACCTATCACGTCGAACAAAAAGGCGCTAGTTTCGGTTTGAGGCCGGTACTTTTCTACGACATCTATGGCGACAGCATCAGTCTGCACGAGGTGCATTCGGCAAGTTCTTCCGGGGCCTGTTCTCTGTGCAGCACTCCGCGGGTGCAATGCATTAGAACTCTCACAGTGCAAGTCTGGATCGCGGATCGGGAGCCCGTCACTGGCCTCACCGGCGGCCATTGCTTGACAACAGGCAATACGCCACGTCCTGTCTAGTTCTCCCTTCGTTTTCGTCCTTGTTGTTTTGGCGTATTACACCATGAGGCAATACACGAAAGTCTAAGGGAGAAACACGCAAAATTAAAAACCTTGTACGCGGTGCTCGAGGGCGAGTATTTTATGACGTGCTGCGATGATTATATCGGGTGCTTGGAGATCAACTAGACATTCGTCAAACGTTCGAACATTGATTATAAAAAAAATAATAAATGGGCCGGAGCACCACCGACTCTATACCGACGTCGCTTGCTTCGGTTGCTAAATAAACGGCACGTTCAGCGACTGAACGGCACGCTCCGAGTTTCAGTTTGTCACGAAAGCCCTCACAGCAGTTCAAAGAAAAAGCTTTCACCATGAAGTACCATGTACAAGCGGTTAAAACGATGCGTATGTCTCCAGTAAAGGCCTTCCAACTTATCGTTTGCTGAGCTCTGATGACTCCGAGATCACGGATGACACCACAATAACTCTCGGTAGCCATTGTCTCATTAAACATATCACAGTTAACGCCCAACAAAGTCGCCCTCGACCCTCAACCACACAACCTTTTTTAAACAAGATTGGTATTCTAACGCGTTTAATATTCTTGCCCACAATATTAACTGTTATTTGCGGAAACACGATAGAAGTTTCATGATCGAGAACAACCTACTAACGTAATAAAATTGAGTTTTCCCGTTTTTCCTATAGCATGCATTAGATCGTGTCAAGCGATGACAGCCGGTGGTGCCGCTCGACCATAGCAATACAGGCCTCTATCCGCGATCCAGCCTAATAAGAGATCAGTGGTGCCAGTGCTATCAGACATAAATCGTGTATTTGCATCGGTACACCCATACCTGCCGGATGTCGGGACGAGGCGCAAAACCGTACATCCGGCCAATATTGAAGCCGGTTTTCGGCCAAAGTTGCCTCGACACTCGCAAAGAAGCAACGTGTTGTTTCGGCGACTCGTTTGTGTAATTTAATTTTTCAGTCATTTTATTGGGTCCCGGGCCACTGTGTACACCCCAAAAAAGGAATGTACTGTGGTAATTATACCTTGACGAGAAGGAGGCACGTAGCCAGGATTTTGTTTTGAGGGGGGGGGGTACGCCCATGACAAAGTGCTCTATGAGGGGGAGGGGGAGAGGCGGCCCTAGCAAAATGGAAGATTTCGGGAGGGAGGGGGCGGGCCTTATGCCCCTCCCTGGCTGCGTGTCTGACAAGAAGGGGTATAGTAGTTTTACATCTTTATACAAAGGTGTAGTGCATTATCACACGTTTTAAGAAAAGTGTTTAAAAAATCACACATTTTTAAAGGCGTGAGGTTTACATTTTTATAAGGTCTATTGCTACACCTATTAGGGGGTTAGTTATTGGACGCCCCACTTACATGTATAAAGGTGTGAAAATCAGGGACTCAAACCGTAACCGTAACCGAAACCGAAAACCGTTTAGGAACGAAATTTTTTCAGTAACCGTAACCGGAACGGAACCGTTATTTAAAATTCATAAAAACCGTAACCGTAACCGTAACCAAAAATTATTCACTCGGTAACCGGTTTTAACCGATATTAACCGAAATATAAAAATATGAGATTTTCTAAGTGTGACCTGAAGGAGAGATCTTTAAATGCTGTGGCCATTTGACAGAGATACTCTCGGCGAGTGGTGCATCTGGTAATATATTTTCGTTCAATCTAACTTCAGGATTAAGAATACTTAGTTGGACTCAGTGGTCGAGCTTATAATAAAAACAAAGTCTCTGTTTCTAAATCTGCCACACTCATACATTGCTACATGTATTCACTATGTGTTGCCTTCAGGGTATTAACTAATAAGGTAGAATTCTCAGATGTCCATCAAACTCAGTTCTATCAAAACCACCGATGTTCCTGACGTGCAGTAGCCAGTTTGAATAAACGAGGTAAGTTGACGATCATGCAAAGCTGGCGCAAAAAAAAAATGGTATTTATTTAGTCTGAAACGTGTCGCGAGCGACGATATTGAAGCAACAGAAAGAAAAAAATGTCAGAGGTTCGACATTGGCGCTTTGTATGATATATATATATATATATATATATATATATATATATATATATATATATATATATATATATATATATATAACCGGGAGCGACGGAAGGAACGAGGAAACATTTCGAAGGGTTTCCGGAGTTTTTTCTTTCCTGCCGAGACTCTCTTCCGAACCCAGTGGCAGCCACCGGCACTGCCACGCATCTCAGCATGACAAGAAAACAAGCCAAGGATAAGGATGCCTCGTCGTCGAACGCGCTAACGCACTTGGCCGCCGATGACGGAGCCGCCCTCGTCCAACAGACAAGGGATGCCATTTTGCCTCCTTCGCCTCAACCTTGGGAGCTGCCCCGCTTCCATCGTTGATGCTAAGGTCGGTCTCGCCCCACACGGCCAGCAGTCTCAACAGTCCCTGTCGCAGAACCGTTAGCGCGAGCTATTCGAACGTCAGCACGGTGAGCTGAAACATCTACAGACGCGCCAAGACGATTGCTTCTAGCATCGCCGGGAGCTCTCCACTGAAGCCCCACCGCCCATTCCAGAAGCGGGGTCTTTCAGGCCTACGACATTCAGCGCGACCTCGCCCAGAACACCAGACGTTTGTCCACGAGAGATGTCCACGAGATCCGTCATCTCCACCCGTATCGGTTCTACTGAGATACCCTGCTCACCGCATACCAGCACCTCATTTTCGATAGACTGGAACTTTTCACGTCGTCGCCAGAGGGAACTAGAGGACGGCTATAGTATCCCAGACGTACAGGCTCGAGTACGAGGTTTTCAGAGCTCCCTGACCAACTACCCAACCAGCCTCGACGCGGACGCCACACGTCTCGTGGTCCCGCGAACACCAGCTACCACCCAGCGCACCAAGTTCAAGAGCCCCCCCTAACTGTGAATCCGGCAGCTCATAGCCTGGGTCTTCAAAACCCACCAGTGCCGTAATCGACGGCACGGTCGTCTGCTCCTGGACGTTTTCCTGGTCGAGGACGTTCTCGCTCATGCATTTTGCGAAGCTGGCGTCTCTGCTTTTTCTTGTCCGTGCTTGATGATGGACCGAAGAAAACAACGCATTGGATCCGGACTCGACGGCCACCACCGCAGAGT
Organism: Ixodes ricinus; assembly: GCA_037355805.1. Classification (NCBI taxonomy): domain Eukaryota; kingdom Metazoa; phylum Arthropoda; class Arachnida; order Ixodida; family Ixodidae; genus Ixodes; species Ixodes ricinus. The sequence continues at coordinate 15,479 of JAZHYW010067233.1, read as the reverse complement.
GAATCCTTACGTGGCTCAGCAGAACCGACAGTGTTATCGCGCCCCACGCCGATGACGCACTCCGTCGGCACGTACGATGGCGAGGAGGAAAACCACACCAAAACAAAGGAACACACTACAAACAAACAAAGTGACGTCGAAGACTCCGATCCGACTCGGTCCTGATGACCTGGACCTGGGACCAGGCCATCAAAGTAAACCTCTCCCGTCTCAGGCGTATATGGTGAAGCTCGACATTGCCGAGGTCTTTACCATATCGCGCTTCATCCCTCCTCCCGTAACCTGACCACATTTAGAGTAGGCCGCCGTTACCGCCGTTTTTGCCGTATGACCTTCGTGATACACCCGGCGCCGTTTTACAGGCAGCTCTTGGCAACAACCATTGCCAGGGAAATGCGCGCGCTTGGACTCTGGGCGTGGTCTCACATAGACAACTTTTTGTGCGCCCGTCCCGACCCAGACAGGTTGGCGTCTACGGTGCGCCTCCTCGTGGAGGACTTGCTGCGGTCGGGATTTCGCTTAAACCTAAGCGACACGAGGAGAGCGCAGGCGACGCATAGGTTTTCTTGGGTTCAGGCTCGACACAGCCGATGACACCATTTCGCACACGCCAGAACGGCTCTTGAGCCATTCCTCGCGTCCTCCGCTCGCTGAAGGCGCTCTAGGGGGCAGCGGGCTACTTGGCATTTTACTTTTCTCTTATAACTCTGGGCTTTTTCTTCTCTCGTCCCTCGTTTGACAAAGTTTCAGACCAAATTTCTCTTTCACTCAACTGGCTTCCCTTTCTTCTGCGTGTTTGGCCGACTTTGCCGCACTGCCGACCGCTCCCCTTTTTCCCCGCTACCCAACTGCGCATGAGCAGATGCCTCCGGATTCGGTTACGGCGTAGATGTTGGGGACTGTGAGCAGGTAACAATCGCCTCTCTGCCGAGACTCAATATGCCTCCGGGAAAGACTCGCCGCGTTGTGGTGCGCGTGTATTGCCTATAGTGCTTCGTTTCACCTTATGTTGTACCGCATAGTTGTGCCGCCGAGATCTGCCCCAGAGCAAGGAGCTCGCGCTTGTGGCCTTTTCTGCGGCAGATCATAAGGTGAAACAGAGTATAGAAAGGAGCACTTCTGCACACAGAGAACAGGGCTTTCGCCCTCGCGCTGCGCTGCGGCCATGGACGAGCTTGCCTTGGGCTGTTCCCTGTGCCATTTTTCTTTATTTATTTATTTATTAACATTTATCGAAAAGCTCAGGAAACCGTTCGGACGTTTCCTCGATTCGTCCGCCGCCCTCTGCACGAGAAGGAAAAGACGTCTCGCGCTCAGAGCGCGAGGACTGAATGGCCCCGCCGGCTTGCCGTATCGCGTGTCGAGTCCACAACGGCAGGCTCGGCGGGGCTCATGACCGACGGTACCGACGGTACCCACTTTATTGAGTTGTCTTTATTAAGAAAAAGAAGAGAAACGGCACTGGCAATAGCCCAAGGCAAAGCTCGTCCATGGCCGCAGTGTAGCGCTACAGCCAAAGCTGTGTTGTCCGCTTGCAGAAGAGTCCCTTTCTCGCCAATGCACGCGCACCAGGACGCGGCGAGTCCTTCTCAGAGGTATATTAGCTCTCGGCAGAGGGCTATGCCTGCTGGCATAGCCCCCCTGCCGAATCCAAAACCGACTCCGGAGGCATCTGCCTATGCGCTGTTGAGTAGCGGGGAAGGTGGAGCGGTGGGCAGTGCGGCAAAGTCGACTAGACACGCAGAAGAAAGGGAAGTCAGTTGGGTGAAGAGGAAGTTTGTGTCTGAAACTGTGTTAAACAGGTGCACAAAGAAGGAAAAACCGTAGAGCCATAAAGAGGAATTCAAAATGCCAGGTAGCACGGGGGCCTGTATAATATAATATAATATATTATAATATAATATAATAAAATATAATATAATATAATATAAGCATACCCGACATGACATTGGGAGCGCCCAGAGTTCAAATCTTGGCCCGCCATTTATTTTCGCTTTCGGCGGCTTGGTAAAACATTGATTCATTCGATGAAGTACTGTTTATTCATCTGCATATTTTCGAAAATAATATATATATATAGTATAAATAAGGTACGTCCGCACTTTATTTCATTTTTTGTGTAAACACGTTTTTTTGTTTTTTTTCTTATATATAAATGCACCATTTTTCTAGCGTCACAGAATCAGCCAGCGAGAGAGACGTGCGTCGATATCCATAGGCAATTGCTTGAAAATAGCAAACATGACGTAGGTGTAACGTGGCACAACAACGAAGACAAGGAAAGGAACGAACAACGCATGACATATTTTGCAGCTCTCTGTGTTGTTTCTGTGTTGTTCGTTCAGCTCCTTTGTCTTCCTTCTTTTGGCCTATTGCATTTATATTATGTATGACTTTCACATAACTAGCCCAGCTCTTAATTCTATTACTTTATTGCACCTAGTATTATTTTACTAGAGGATGGCTACAGTTCTGCTCCTTCCGTCAGTGTGGTCGAAGACTCGTCTGCATGTATTAGGTTGAAATAAACTCACAGCCACGAGAAGGTGCGAATGGCTCTTCAGAACTCAGCGGGAACTTTCTTAGGGTTGTCTACAAATGCTGTCCAACAACAAAGTAGGAATATTTTTTTATATCTTTATAATAAAGAATGCGATGATCCCCAAGTAGCGGAAGTAATACGTATGCTCGGGTATCAAACTATAGAATGTAAGTAGATGTAGTGAACATGCGTTGGAGCTAGAAACTGTGCAACTTTTGACCAATTAGAAGTATTAAGACGTTTCTAAGCTCCTTGAATTTCACGTTGTTGGATATATGGGACTTCTTTGAACCGTTTATTATAAAACGGCTGTCAAGCATTCCAATTAGATACATTATTGGAAAAACCGAAATAAACCGGTTTTTAGGAACGTGTAACCGGTAACCGAAACCGTAAAAAACCGAAACGAAACCGTTATGAAAGTGAGCGAAGTGTACCGTAACCGCAACCGAAACCTGTATTTTCGGTTTGAGTCCCTGGTGAAAATGTTTAATTTGTATACACCTCTAACGGAAGAAAATCTCTTTCATGTGATTACATCGCGTGCCGATGAAACGATCAGTCGATGACACGTCGTTCGATGAACTGATTTGACCGCCAATGAGTGACGACTGCCAGTAAAATTTCGGAGAAATAATTCTGCTGGCTGCCGGGAGACTCGAACCCACCCAAGAATTATCCCGGTTCTTGTTTGTTTTCCAACATTCTGAATTGTATACCAGCTTATTAATACCTCTTCGGATATTGCAGAAAAAAATCAGCAGAACCCATCCTTAGGGAATGATTATCTACGTTAATGCGAATAGCATCAAACGGTGCGGAGTTATGCGCGTTTGTCAGGTGGCCAGCACACTCTAGATACGCCAGCCCACTCTTGAGGCGATTCTAAATTTGTTGACACTTTCACAGCCCTGCGCACGATCTCCGCAGCCCAGCACGTGCGTTTGTGTCACTTAGGAAGGCGAGCAAAGCACGCGCCATACGCACAAACACTCAAAATGGTACCGACCAGACTTTCTGGCGTCTCAGCTAGTCTCAACCAACGGTGACTCTAAACGGTTGTTTATATCTTTACCATAGGACGCGCTTTACAGCGCTGTCAGCACTACCGGTGCGCGCGCGTTCCATGCACGAGGGCTCATTCCGCTCTCGTGAGGCTGAGCACGGCCGCTACATCACCCTCTCCCGAGCGCGGGAGAGGGTGAGCTAGCGGCCGTGCTCAGCCTCACGAGAGCGGAATGAGCCCTCGTGCATGGAACGCGCGCGCACCGGTAGCTGTGACAGCGCTGTAAAGCGCGTCCTATGGCAAAGATATAAACAACCGTTTAGAGTGCGTTGAATGACTGCCTTCATAGCTGGAGAAAGAAGAAGACGCCGTTCCGAACGGTCGCGCTTTATGTTCTCCAAGGAAAATACACCGGCCACTGGCCGGGGAAATGCTGAGGCTTCGGCCAGTTCTTCGGAAACCATGACTACTGAATACCGGACCGTCTTACCTCGTCTACCCACAGGTAATTTGAGCCTAAACTCTGTTTTCCTGCATGGAGATCTTGCCGCGAGACCCTACCGCGCACCTGACTTCCGTGATGCCTTACGAGGAGTGGTTGAGGCTCAAGATATCATCGGAATCGGCCAATTCCAAATGAGCCACGTATGGATGGTAACTTGTACTAACGCTTTGGCGAAAGCCAAGCTCGTCAACAAGGCCGAGCTCTGTGTGAAAGGACACAGATGCATAGTCATCGACCCAGACACCAGGGACGTTAAGCTCAAGTTGTTGTGGCTGCCGGTCCACATGGAAAACAAGCGAATCGAAGAGGCGCTAGCGCCCTACGGTACGGTTCGTTCAATCGTTCGCGAAAAGTGGAGTTGCCCAGGGATGGAGCAAATGGAGACTTTAAACAAGGAAGTAACGTTAACACTCCGTGAAGGGATGAACAGCACCCAAATCCCGCACCAACTCACGGTTTTCGGCTGCCGAAGCCTCGTGATCGTTCCTGGTCGCCCTCCGCTGTGCCTCCGATGCAACCGGATCGGGCACATACGTCGAGAGTGCAGAACTCCTCGGTGCGGCGAATGCCGCCGCTATGGGCACCCTACAGACGAATGTGTATCGACATACGCCGATAAGCTCCGACAAGTGAGAACCCCTCTTGATGACGTCGTTCAAGATCACCTAATGGACATCAGCGAGATGGTTGATGCTACAGGAGAAGTCATCGATCCCGTAGCACCAAGGACAGAACAGGAAACTGCTTCCCAAGAAGCCCAAACGACCAATCCCGTCTCACACGATGTCTCCTCTGAGCCAACCAAAGAAGACTCTGCGATGACCGCTACAGCAACCATGCGAAACTGGTCAGAAGACGAGTACCCTCTCTTGAAGGTAACAGAAGAGCCGTCCTGCAGCCAACAGCCACTGCCTCGCCGGGAGCGTTCCACCACATCCAGTGGAGCATCTGTCAAGAGACCCGCTCCTAAGGCAGAGTCGTCCCAGCCCTCTGGAATGGGTGCCGAGAAGGAGAGCAAGAATGACGAGGGAGGGGAGGCAAAGCGCAAGCCAGCAGCGCTCCGAGAAGACCCTTACAGCCTGGCTTCACAGCCAGACAACGAGGTGAAAGACAATGATGTTCTACCTACATAACAACTAGTAGCCCATGGCACGCCCTCCACTCAGCTTCGCTACCCTCAACGTCAGAGGACTGTGCTCACGTGCGCGACAGTCCCAAGTATATAGGCTCCTCTTAAAAGAACAGATAGACTTTGTTGCCATTCAGGAAACAAAGATATCGTCTGATGAGGACACTGCTCGAGCACTGGACCCTTTCCTCTTGACATACGAGGTATGTGTCAGTCATGCTGATGGCTTGTCGGGAGGGTGCCTTTTGTTTTTGAAAAAAAGCCTCGGTTATTCTTCACTGTCACATGTCGTTGGCGACAAAGGAAGGTTTATATGCTGTGATTTTTTGTTACGGGGCATTTTTTTCGTTTACTGTGTATTTATGCTTATAACGGCGAGCGAGAGAGACGTTTTTTCTTTGAAAATCTTGCCCCATTTCTTGATACAGACAAGCAGATTGTTTTGTTTGGAGACTTTAACTGTGTGTGTAACGTTAACGACAGATCAGTGCCTTCTACAAGGCGTGATAGCAGTGCCGAAATTTTGAACAGTCTCACATCTGATTACTACCTTTTTGACGTTGGGGCTTCGCGAAACGTTTCTAATCGATTTACCCATCTTCATGCAACATGCAATGCGAGACTGGATCGCATTTATGTATCAAGTCCCCTTTTTGCACAAGTGAGTGCCTACGACGTAAAGCCAGTTTCCTTTTCGGATCATTGCCTTGTAAGGGCGTGCATCGGTAGAGACGTACAACGTAAACCACTACCAAATTGGGCTTTATGGAAATTTAATACGAGACTATTAGAAGACAAAGAGTTTAGCAAGCGAGTTCGAGAAAATTTTAATAAGGCGAGTACGAACCACCAATTTGGAATTTTTGCCCAGTGGGACTCGTTTAAACAAGAAATCAAGAATGAAGCAATCGAATGCTGTTGTTGTTGTTTACGGTTTTAATGGCGCAAGAGCAACAATGGCCATACTGCGCCAAACAAGGTGGGTCAATAAAAAAGGGTGAGTTGAATTAAACTATGGGGGAATAGTTCTATAATTTGTTTAAAAATCCAATATTTTTAAGAAAATCAAAAAGACGTTTGAATGAAATCAGTGGTCGCTCACCAAGTAGGAAGGCAGGGTGAAATGGAATCTGATATTTGAAAAGATCAGGAAAAAAGAATTTGTGCTGCTGCCGAAGACCAGGACAAAGAAATAAAATATGAAGAACAGTCAAAGGTTCACCGCAGAGCTCACATGTTGGAGGTTCCCCACCAGTAAGCAGGTAGCTATGCGTAAGGTGGGTGTGGCCGATTCTCAGGCGGCATAGGAGGACCTCATGGAATCTATTTTTGTTGTAAGATGATTCCCAAGTACCAAGGTCTGGCTTGATAGAGTGAAGCTTATTGTTAACCTCTGAATCCCACTCAGACTGCCACGATCGCAAGACTGCAATTCTTGTAGGCATTTTTAAGTCTTGGTGGGGGATGCGTACATGTGACACCGGAAGATTTTGCGAAGAGACGGCCAGTTTATCTGCAGCCTCGTTGCCAGCAATGCCCACATGGCTAGGAATCCAGCAAAACCTTATGTCGTAGCCATCCTGTAGGCCCTGCTGCACCTTAACACGCACAGTTAGGGTCAGCCGATTCTTTGTTGATAAAACGGAACACACAGCCCTAACAACACTTTGGGAATCTACAAAGATGATGGCTTTCTTTGTTTTACTCTGAACTATATGGTCAAGCGCCATCATGACTCCATATAGCTCGGCAGTGAAAATACTGGCAAGAGTGTTTAGACGAGTGACTTTGGAAAAACGAGAGGAGTATACAGCCGCACCAACAAACATTGACGACTTTGCGCCATCAGTGTAAAAATGATTATAATCTTTGTATTTTTCCTCCAATGCAAAGAATTCCTGCTGTAAAATTAAAGGTGAGACACTTTGCTTCCTGAATTTTGTGAAGCACCAGTCACAAAAAATGGGTTTGATATTCCATGGGGCAGTACGGTATGAACTATCCAAGAGGTTAAAATCATGAGTCAGATTGAGGGAGGAGCGAAGACTCTCGACACGAAGACTCAAGGGCCGCACAACAGTTGGTTTATTGTTAAATTGGCGAGAAAACCTAGAGTTTTGAATACAACTATAAGTGGGGGAGCTGGGGTCTGACAAAATTTTGTAAGCATAGGTGAGGCTAAGCAGCTGTCGCCTTTTCTCAAGCGACATTTCATGACAGTCAACATACAAGCTAAGCACAGGGGACGTGCGAAAAGCACCAGATGCCAAACGCAGCCCAAGGTGATGTACTGGATCCAGCATTTTTAAAGCAGATGGTCTCGCAGAGGCGTAGACAATTGAGCCATAATCAAGGCGGGATCGAATAAGAGAAGAATATAGACGAAGGAGACATTTCTTATCCGAGCCCCACGACTTGTGCGAAAGAACTTTGAGTATGTTCGATGCCTGCAGAGTTTTTTGCTTGAGCTGTTTGAGATGCGAAATAAAGGTAAGTTTACGGTCGAAAGTAACTCCTAGAAATTTGTGCTCCGTTTTGACAGCAATGTTGTTTCCATTTAAAAGAAGTGTAGGATCTAAACAGAGGCCACGCCTTAAAGAAAAAGGAACACAAACAGTTTTCTCCGGAGAGAACCTAAAACCATTCTCATCAGCCCATTTGGTCATTTTATTTATGGCCAGTTGTAGCTGCCGCTCACAGCTAGACATATTACATGACGCTACAGATATCTGAATGTCATCAACATATAGCGAGTAAGATACTGAGGGGGAATGACTTTACTAAGAGAGTTAATTTTTACTGCAAAGAGTGTGACGCTTAGGACTCCACCCTGAGGAACGCCATTCTCTTGAACGAACCAGTCTGATAAAGTTGTTCCCAACCGAACTTGAAAAGTGCGCTTAGACAAAAAGCTCTCTATGCACTGAAGCATTCTACCACGTATTCCGTACATAGAGAGGTCGCGCAAGATGCCATACCTCCAAGTGGTATCATAGGCCTTGTCCAAATCAAAGAAAACAGATACACAATGCTGCCTGTTGACGAATGCCTCACGCACAAATGTCTCCAACCGCACTAACTGGTCTGTTGTAGAGCGTTCAGGCCGACAGCCACACTGATTGATATCCAAGATGTTATGCTGCTCGAGGAAATAAATAAGACGCCTGTTAATTAATCTTTCAAAGGTTTTCCCAGACAACTTGACAATGCTATAGGTCTGTAACTTGCAGGGAGGGAAGGGTCCTTGCCAGGTTTCAACAGCGGTATAACTTCAGCCCTTTTCCATTCAACAGGAAAGTATGCATCACTCCACAGGCTATTGAAGTAAGCGAGAAGGACACTGAGTGACTCTCTAGATAAGTGTCGGATCATGTCGTAGTGAATTCCATCAGGACCGGGGGCTGAATGCTTGCGGGAGTTCAGAGCCACTTCGAGCTCAACCATTGTAAATGGCTGATTGTAAGGTTCAGATGCTCCTCCTGTAAAGCAGAGCCTTGTCTTTTCCATGCTTGCCTTATGCTTCAGGAACGCTGGAGAGTAATGTGCGGAGTTTGAAACAGCAGCGAAGTGAGTTCCCAACACATTAGCCTGGTCTAACAATGAGGCTCCAGAAGAAGGAAAAAGGGGGATTGTAAAACAGTGGTATTTCCCCTCGACCTTGTGAAGTCGGTCCCACACTTCCTTTGCTGGAACATAGCTGCTGATAGAAGACAAGTAACTTCTCCAAGATTTTCCTTTGGCCTGCTTCCGAGTCCAACGGGCACAAGCTCTGCGCCTCTTGAATTCAATCAAGTTCGCAGATGTCGGGTATCTACGAAAGACACCCCAAGCCTTATCTTGGTTATTCTTTGTGGTGGAACAATTCTCATTCCACCATGGCTTACATTTCTTGGGGATGTTCGAAGAGGTTTGAGGGATAGAGCTAAGAGCAGCACCAATTATATGCTCTGTGATGTAGGCTGTGGCATCGTCATGAGTTAACGAAGAGAACATAGAAGGGACAAGCTCGGATTTTTGGCTAAAAAGAGCCCAGTCTGCTTTTTCTAGCTTCCAACGCGGAGTCCGTTTCATGAGACTGGGAATAGATTTAACGCTCTCCAGAGCAACCGGAAAGTGGTCGCTTCCAAAAGGATTATTTAAAACGCTCCATGTGAAACAAGACACCAAGGATGGGGATGAAATGGAAAGATCAATGGATGTAAATGAGTTGTGAGCTGCGCTAAAAAGGTAGGCTCTTTGCTGTTCAAAAGACAAAGGCTAGATGACAGTAAAAACCGTTCAATGACTCCACCACGTGAGTCCTGGCGAGTGCCACCCCACAAGGGATGGTGGGCATTAAAATCTCCTAGAAGTAAAAAGGGGTGAGGGAGCTGAGTAACTAAATCATGAAGATCATGAATATGCAGTGGAACATTTGGTGGAATATAGATGGAAACAACGGTGATAAAGCGGTCCAAGAGGAGACGTACAGCTACAGCCTCAAGGGGTGTAGAGAGAGGGATCTGGGAACAAGCAACTCCACTTTGGACGATCACCGCTACTCCACCAGATGAGTTTGATGTAGAACGATCCTTTCTAAAAACTTGGTGACGACGTAAAACCGACAGATGATGATCGTTGAGGTGTGTCTCTTGTAAAGAGAGAGCTATAGGACGGAGGTCGTCCATAAAAAAGTTAACATCGTCAATATTTCGTAAAAGGCCGCGGCAATTCCACTGCATAAAAACAAATTTTCTCATTTCTTAATATATTAAAATCTTAGATAAAATAGGAAGACAAAGAAAAAGAAAAAAAAATTAGTAGATTTGATCTCAAACAGGCAGCCACAACAGGCACGTCATTTAGGCGCAATTACTGGTTTTTTGCCTTTGTGTTTGCTCTTCGAAAGCTGCCACTCCATGTCATCCTGATCGGATGCAGGAGTAGGCGACTCTGCGCACTGCTCCATCGCCTCTGCCTCTAAAGGTGGGGCGCTCCCTGTAGACTTGGGAAGGCTGGAGGCACGAGGAGCTAAACCCCGGCCCCGACCAGACCCAGTTGAAGAGGCGGACGAGGTACTGGGCGAGTTCTCACCCAGGTCCACCCGTTCCTGCCCCTTGGTTACCGGGAGAGCAGCACGAGGGTTGTGCCGCTCCTTGGTGGAGGAGGCCCTCTCCAGTGAGTTGGGGCGAGAGTGTCGCTCCTTCCCACCGGGGAAGCCGTCGAAGTCAGGACGGGCATTGGCATTGCCTGCCTGTCCTGAGACTTGGGGGCTGCTGATGTGCTCCCTCCAGAAGGCGGGGGAAGCTGCTGCCCCTGCGGGGGTTGGGGCCCGAAGGGCCACTGCCAGGGCTTCAGGCGAGACCTGGGTGGCCTTCGATTCTGTTCGCGGTGGAGGGCCCCTGCGCACCGCGTCGGAGTATGTGCCTTTCGAAAGAAAGGAGAACCTTTGCTTTGCCTCTGGGTAAGATAAGTTTTCTTTTGCTCTTAAGGTGAGGATTTCTTTTTCCTGTCGCCACGAGGGGCAAGAACGAGAGTATGCGGGGTGAGGTCCCTTGCAGTTGACGCAGAAAGCTGCCCCTTCACAAATGTCGGCTAGATGGTCATGGCTGCCGCACTTTGCACACGTCTCCTTCCCTCGACAGCTGCGTGATCCGTGGCCAAAACGCTGGCAACGGAAGCACCGCTGGGGGTTGGGGACATAAGGGCGGATACGGCAGTTAAGGTATCCTGCCTTGATGGTTTCTGGCAGGGTGTTTCTTTCAAAAGTAAGGATTACGTGTTTGGAAGGAATATCCTCACCATTTTTACGGAATATGATGCGCTTAACGGCAACAACGCCAACACCTTGGAGTCCCTCGAGAAGTTCTTCCTCACTAGTGTGTAAGAAGTCGTCCTCGGAGAGGACCCCACGGATGGTGTTGAGCGTGCGGTGAGGGCTGACCGACACTTTTACATCAAGAAAACTAGTCAGCTTCAGGATCGCTTCACTTTGTTTTTTGGTGGTTACCTCCACTAGGAGGTCTCCGGAGTGCTGCTTTTTAGCTTTGTACGAGAACCCGACAAGGTTTTCTAGTACCTTCGCAACAACAAAAGGCGATAGCTTTGCAACAGGTTTTTGTTCATCGAGCGAATGAACAATGAAAAACTTTGTGAATGTCTCTGCTTCAGAATCTTTTTCAATGGTCTTGGGTTCAAGACAACGCCTTTTAAAGGCTTGCCCTGAACGGGGTTTGGAAGAGAGGGGCGCCATAGGAGGGCAAGGAGTGTTCGGAATCCGCGGTGCACCGCCCACCACCGAGCCCAACAAGGGGTTAGGTAACGCACCATAACAAGAAGGGCTTGGCTGGAGACGTTACTCTAACAGTGCTGCCGGGAAACTATACCCAAGTGTGGGTCAAGACAGAGGTCCATCGCCACCCAAGGTTAGCCCTTGCCGCCAAAGAGGGGTGAAAAGAGAGTAAGGGAAATGAGAGAGAAGTAAAAGAAACAGGAAAGGTAAAAGTGAAAGATAGGAGGGGATAGTAGAAGAAAAGGCGACTAGACTGAATCATCCTGGCCGGGCCTTACCAGGACTCCCGTCTACGAGAAGCGGGGGCCGAAGTGGTGTATTGCCTCACCCGGGGGGCCCCGAAGGGTCCAAACCTACCCCGGGCTTGGCTCAACCACCAGGATGCCCTTTTCCCCGGACACGGGAAAGCCACGCACAGCCATACGTGGGCGGGCGAACCCGCATGGCTCGGGGTCCGTGGAGACGCCACTCTCCAAACACCTGCTTTCACAGGTGCCCCCTGCGGGGAATCGAATGCTCGTGCATAACATCCTTCCATGCAAAGAAAGACAAAAATCTTCTTTTACGGAACCTACAGACCCTCCACGAGCTAGAGTGTGAGACGCCTGGTCTGTTTCATGAAGAAATACTCCGAGTGAAATGTCAGATTCAAAGTCACGAACAAAAACGGTTCCATGGAGCGCTAGTACGGTCTCGTTGTAGACGATTTCTATCCTCCGAGACACCCACTCGACGAGCACTTGACGATGAGGCTCGCAATAGACAGTCAAAAAGAGTACAACTTCTGAATTGTAACGGGGTATTATCATCTGACGAACTTGACATCATGAATGCTTTTGAATCACACTACCAGAGCCTCTTCGGGCAAACGCAATCGATAAATGAGAAAAAGCTAAATACCTATTCTCGTTGATGCCCCAGGTCAGCCAGCTTAAGAGCGATCTCCTTGGTAGACCAATCACATTGGAAGACGTACAATGCGCGATAGAAGAATTACCAAATTCAAAAACACCAGGGCCCGATGGACTCCCAGCAGAGTTTTATAAAGAATACAAAGACCTCCTCAGCCTGTTTTTGCTTAAAGTCTTTCTGGAAGCGTATGAGCAGGAAACACTACCACCTTCTTTTTATAAGAGCCATACAGTTTTAATCCCAAAAATAAAGAGGCAGATAAACTCCTGAATGTTGAAGGGTACCGTCCTATTACACTCTGCAATGCAGACTACAAAATCTTTGCAAAACTTCTGACAAAACGGCTGCAATACGTCACATCCAGTGTTGTTGGCAATCACCAGACCTGTGGAATCAAGGGCAGAACGATACAGACAAACATACACGTAGCTCATACAATAATAGAGAGCTGTTGTGCTCATGCCAGATCAAGTGGCTATGGTTCAAGTGGATTTAGCAAAAGCTTTTGATCGCGTCTCCCATACTTTTCTATTCGACATCCTCCGCCACGTAAACTTAGGACCAACACTTTTTAAAGGAATAAAGATATGCTACCACGAATTGTACCACTAGGCTTATAGTTAATGGCTCCCTGTCAGGTCCAATTCGTCTAGAGTCATCTGTCAAACAGGGATGCCCCTTGTCCCCCTTTTGTTTGCACTGTACTTAGAGCCCCTATGTCTAAGCGTACTAAACAGCCCTACTGCAGAAGGATACCGTTTCTACTCCACAGAGGTAAAAGTGTTGGCATATGCGGATGACATTGCGTTTTTCTGTAAAGACAAACGAAGCGTAGACAATGTGTTCGCTTTAGCTCAAAACTTCTGTTCCACGACTGGGGCGCTCATCAACAAGGCAAAGTGTACAGGCTTCTGGTGCGGGCAGTGGGCCACAACACCTTCAAAGTACGCTGGAATTTCATGGAGCAGCATTGCCCCTCAGTATTTAGGAGCTCCCTTAACTGTGTTAGGAACAATGGACATTACTGGACAGAAAGGGATCGAAAAGATGAAAACTCAAGCGGCAATAATGAAAGTAAATCAGTGGTCTATTTTTGGACGGGCGAAAGCTTGTAATATCTTCTTAGCAGCAAAAACTTTGGTACGCACTTCAGGTGATTTGCTGATTTGCTGTACTGGAGGCCACATTCAGAAGTTTCACAGAGTGTTTGCAACTTTTGTATGGGGTTCCGCCCAGAACCTATGGAGACGAGATAATCTGTTTCGTTCCGTTGAGCAAGGCGGTCTCGGGCTTTTACACGTCTTTTTAAAACAACTTATATCACGCTTCTTGTTCTTCAGAACTGTGTCTCATGACTTCCTTCGAACTTACATGCAGACAGAGCTTTCAAGTGCGTTGCCGTATTTGGTACTAACAACAGTGCCTGCGAGCACATCTCGTCCCTTGGGATACCTCGGAGAGGTAGTAGGAGCTCAATAGACCATTTGCTATATTACCCAAGCATCAAGGAGAATGCAGGGATTGGTGTTCCACGCGCCGCACGTGCTGGCCTCAGCAGTAGCAACTTTTCTAAAGCAAACACCTAAAACAAATGGCATCTTGCACGCGCGTTCGTCAGCGCTTTATTTTAGTTATTTACTTCGAATCTTTTATACGGGGAAGGCGTGCGCGTGTGGCGCGTGGAACACCAATCCCTGTCATTCTCCTTGATGCTTGGGTAATACTGCAATAGGTCTATAGAGTTCCTTAAAGGGGATTCAACCGCTATTTATTTGCACCTTTTCCTCATAGATGGCGCGGAAATTTTCCGGAACAAACGAGTTGCATGCTCCCAGCTGCGCATGCAGGTCTGGCCCTCGAGGTGGGCTCGGGCCACGGGCTGTTCGACGCCGGTCTCGAGCTAGATCTTCTTCGCTCTGCATCCGCCGCTGCCGGAAGCGGCCAACGGGCGGCGCGAGATACAAGCCAGTATAAACGTAGATTATAGTAGCTTACATAACGTCGAATAAGCTATTATTAACGATTGGATTCGAAGTTCCAACCACGTTCGAAATTCTCTAAAGCGCAGACTCCGGCGTTGCGGCCGTTTGGACCACCACATTTGACACGCAAACGTTGTTTTGCAAATATCTCAAAGCTAGAGAAAATTTTAAAAATAGAAATAAAGCAGGCAGGTTTGCACTTTCAATGTCCTATATATCGGCGTGCTCTTCGTCTGAATACTGGTTTGCAAACCCGTTTCCCGGAGGTGTGGAGTAAAGCCCATCTATCCTGGAAAAAGTGGCGCCATTCATTGTTGTGAAATGCTCCACACACGTACCGCGTTCCACTTCTTGGAAGAACATGGCGTCTGAAATCTAGCTTGAGTGCTGCGCGTTCACGCCATGATCTTCTCAAGGGCTGCACATCGCACGTGCCTCGTCATCGACGCACCTTGCTCAACTTTTAAAATATGAAGGGGTTTTAGTGGTGAAGTAAAACCCCTCGATGTGTTTGCGTTTGTCTTGCAAGTTGCGTTAAATGCGCAAGTGCACGAGGCCCGTGTCTCGAGCGGCAATTGGAAGCAAATGGCGGCGAAGCATTGAAGCGCGACCCTTGGAAGCGAATGGCGGCGGAGCACCCGCTTGTTGCACGTGTCTTGCGCGTTTCACAACAATGGTTGGCGGTACTTGTAAAAAAAAAACCACCAAGGGGCTTAGTGTGTGGGAATTCGCGTACCGCCGCCGATACGCCGTTCCCCACGTGGTCCGTCAACAACCAGAGTCCAGCCTGGTTCTTTCACGGGAGCGGGATTCCGCTCCCCGTTTATTGGTACATAAAAACGCAACGCTACAAAACACTCAATCTATACTACAAACACACGCGACATTACTCAAATATTTACAAACGTACGTTAAGCCCAAAGCTTAACACAAGAGGGCCTCTAGGCCTCGTGTCCCGCTATTGCCCGAGAGCAGTTGCTAGCACTCGCCTTTCTTGAGCGCCGGCCGGAATCCTAAGAAGCTCTGCCTCCCGGTTACCCGACAATATCGACCGATGGGCGAGGAGGTTTCTCCTCGCCCGCCATAGGGGCGTCTGCAGCGCCATCCAGTGGCTAGGAGAGAAAGCGGCCCG